>JAJOOR010012142.1:0-24199 GCA_036250505.1 Solanum acaule
TAGAAAAAGGAAGTGAGACATCTAAAGAGGAGGAAGCTAGCGACTGAGAAGCCATATTATCGGAGAAACTAATGGGACAGAAAAGAAAGTCGTGGACTATTGATTTGTTCTTAGATTTCCCTGAACGTCTGATACCATGTACATAGAAGTAATCAAAGGCTCGATAAGCCGAGGTTGCATATCTGTTCATATATATATAATGAATACAAAGGGGAATAGGTAACCTAGTACAACACAAATTACAGATTATAGAGTCCTACAAGTACATGGACTATGAGTCCTAATACAATACACTTTCAATATGTATGCTATATATATATAAAAGTATATATAAAATATACATATTTATTTAACATATTTTATAAACTGGTTCACTGAAGTTTTTAGGATCGTATTTATTCCTAATCCTTAAGGGAGTACTTGTTAATTGTAATATGCATCTATCTATATCCAAGTTATATTCAAATTGACAAACATCATGGATTTAGAGATTAGGTATTTTGTTTCAATCTAATCCTTTATCTTATCGAAACAATTGGTGAAAAAAAGTTCAGTTAAGAAGGCATTATCATCACTCATGGATATGATTTATCTCGTACTAAATGATCATGGATTAATGCAACAAAAGGACAGTAGGGTTATCCAAACTTTCAAAGTTGTATGGCTCAAAATCTATATTTCTACTTTACATTCCTCTAGCTAGGCATAAAGGATTACAAAGCTCACTAGTTAATAGGACTTAAACGTAATTACACTACAAGAAAGTTCATACTTGTCTATGTTTTATTGGCTTCCTGAATGGTTAAAGAAATTAAATTTAAAGATTTCTGAAAATTAATGAGTTTTTTTTTTATCAACAAGGCTATCACCTCGTGAAATTTTAGCAAGCTCAACTGATTGACAATTTGAACTTTCAGCTTGTTGGTGAGATACTAAGGTTGATTCCACGCCTTATAATTCTTTCCCATATTTCCCCCTCTCGTACTCCTAATTTTTAATTATTATTTTTTTAAAATGACCTTCCCCTTATTTTATGTTTCAACATTAATTGCCGTGAGTTGGCGTTTCATTTTAGATAGTGGACCTCCAAATTCTGAAAAGTTTCTTTATTATTTCATAATTAAAATTTCCATTGAATTCTGGTCACAATTCAATAAGCAGGTTGCAACAACAAATTTTAATTTGAAACTCTTTTTGTTTTTTCCATCGAGGTCTATTAAAAATCAATCATTATCAATTAAGATCCGAAAAAAATGCTAAAATAATTATATTATCTGAGAAAAGGACTGGTTAACCTTCTTATATGAAAAGCAAAACTGATAATAATAAAAAAAAAAATTAAGAGTCCTAAAAGCATGGCAAGAGTATCTAAGGATAATTTAAGTGTAATTAAATTATAGTATGTTGTGGTATAAAAAAAAAAGAGTTCAGTAATGCAATTGAAGTTATCGTGTCACTTCTTCATAGCTAGAGACAGATGCCTTCACTTTCCATGGATGGGATCATGTTCATCACGAAGATATATATTATAGTCTAAAATACATGTACTATACCATTCGTTCAAATTTATTTGTCTGATTTTGATTATATAAAATTTTAAAAAATAAAAAAGATTTTTAAATTTTCTAATATTAAAATAAAGATATGTAGGATGAACTAAATATATTTTAATCTTATACCTTAAACATGTCATGCAGAAAATTAGAAATTAAGGATTTTCCAAAAAAGAAAGAGACATTATTTTTTAAATAGACTAAAAAAAAAAGTAAAACAAATAAATTTAACGGCAATTCCTTGTTTCACAAATTCTTCAAAAAAGGAATAATGTATGAAATACTCTTATCAATTTTTTTGACACATTTCTTGTTGTTATAGTACTTCTTTGTAAAATTATTTCCTATTACTTATCGAGTAAACTTATTTCAACAAGTTGATAGGTGTTAAGTACTTATTTCCAATCCTATGTTATGATATGAGTTATTAAGTGAGAAAAAAGAGTGAGAGCTAAAAAAAAAATATAAGGTAATCTTTTCTTTTTAAAAAAAGGTAAAACTATATCTAATATTCCTTTTTTGTGGTTCGTCATTTATTGCCATGAGTTGGCAAACCATATTATATTATATTATATTATATAGCAGACAAGCTAACTAATTTTTTATCCATGAATTTCCCATTGAATTTCTGTCTCAAGTCAAGCAGGCCACTTTATACATCAAGAATTTAAGAAATGTCTCCGTTTTCTCAATTAGTCCACGAAAAATATTAACTAGAGACAATTAAAAACTTAATTATTATAAACCCAAAAACAAAGTCGGAAAAAAGAGACTAAACTTTCTGTTAGACGAAAAGCCACAAAAATTAAAAATTGGATTCCTAAAAGTCTGGCAAGAGTATCTAAGGCAAGACAGACTTAAATTATATGTTACACTTATAAAATAAAGCTCAATAATGCAACTAAAATATATATTAAGAACTGATGGGGACCTTCCACTTTCCGTGGACGGGTCATGTTCATCACGAACAGATAATATTAAAAAACATAGAGCAAAATAATTCTTCCCATTTTCATTGAATTTTGTGGTAATTATTTAATGATAATAATATAATTATCGTTATTATAATCAGCGACAACAATAAATAAGGATATTTATAATAAACACTCTCTTTTAATTTATTGTAGTGTTTGTATGTCATTATATTAATTTCAACATATTTTTATACAATCAAGTTAAGTTGCATGCAATAACATGTATAACATATTTTAGGAAGCATAATTTTTTATAACCTGAAAAATAATACTCCTATAAATAACTTGTTATAACGAGTTAATTAAACTAGTCTACGCAACTTAAAAATTACTTGGAATATACATTAAATATTTTTAAATAATTAAAGATTTATGATTTTTAATAATCCCTAAATTAATTTATACATTTTTTCAAAAATTAAAAAGTCGACATTCGAATAGCATGTTCATCTATATCTAGTAAATCACCAAAGTTGCGATAAATAGTAGATATGAATTCGTAACTTTAAAAATATAGCAGATTGATGTTAATGACTTTAAAGTTTGAACGCATAAAATCTAAATCCTAATCGGTGTTTTCTCTAAAAAAGTAGATGAGATGAACTTGGAAGAAAGAAACAGTTCATTTAACAAGCATGGATACATCATTTTCACAGGTTAACTGAGCCATAACGTACAAACCTAATTCTGCCGAACGTCCTCGTCTAGTTACAATCAGGACCCCATCTAATCACAAAAGTAAGACAAGAAAATGAAAAATAAAAACAAAAGACAAAAAAAAAAAAAAAAAGTTTTAGGGAATCACATCCTTCATTGACTCTCCTCTAGTGATGCATGTGTAATTAATAAACAGTTCTCCTCCTCAACGACGTCGTTCAGGTGTCCATTGAGGCAAGGATGGGCTAAAGTGTCTTGACATTACTCTTGAGTCAAGAAGTTCCAAAATAGGTGCAAAATTCACACATCTAGGCACCTTATATTGGTTAATTGAAGCACCTCTTGAAATTGCATAATCCATTAATTCTTCAAATGTCCCATTTTTCACCAATCGAATTTCCAATGGACCAATTGAGTTACAAGCAACTCGCCCTTGTCGATACACTGTGTTGAGTGACTCCTCCATCGCCAAACAGCATTGGTTCAATACTTCATCACTAGGAGAATTGTTCAAATCCTTCATTAATAACTCCCAATAGATCACGTAATGTCCTGGAATTGTCTTCGTATCTGCATAACTAGTGTACTCGACCACGCTGGTGTTGAACTCCCTGAGTAATTTCGAAGCATTCTCTACGGCTCTCTGTAACTCAGCCTCATCAGTTTTGTCCGAGTCAATGCTCAATAGAACATTTTTTCTCCGGACGAAATGGAACTGCGGGGCTGAGTTGTGAAACCCGGTGACTCGGAGAATGTCTCCGACTCTGTAACGGTATAACCCAGCGTACGTCGTGATTACGAGCTCGTACTCTTTTCCAACTTCAACGTCGACAAGGTCAACGAGATTGGTAGGTGAGGAAGTTATTGTTGATGTAGGGTCATGGGGTAAAAATTCAAAATAACCCATGTTTGGCATGATGGTGTACGAAACTTCCGAGGGCTTACACATGGGATTTAAATTAAGCCCAAAGTAACACTCGGAAGCTGCGTACATAGTGCACGCTTTTGGTAATCCACCACTGTAATAATCAAGTGTAGGAATGTACTGAGCCATAGCACCCGTGACGATAACGTCAAGGTACTTCGTCTTAGGCCAAATCCTCGTGATAATTCCTTCCCAATTTTCCTTACAACATTCATTTGCAACAAAATCAGCTAGCTCTTGATTCGGTTTCATGATTTTACCCATCCGTTCGCAAACGGAAGGGTTGGTAATTAGTGGGTTCAGAGTTCCAGTTCGAATGTCATGAGCAAGTTGCTCCCAGTGGAGCTGCAAGAACCGAATGGCTCGGACAAGACCCGAGGCAAAAACAGCGCCCAGACGAAGAACTTGCTCGCGCTCATAGAGACCACAGAGCATTTGAGTGTACATGCTCTGGAAAGAGTCGGAACAAAGGATTGTTTCATTTGGGCTTGTGTAAACATTGTACGGGTCATGAGGTCTGCTTTTGAAATGTTCACTTTTGTAATAGCTTGTTAAAACGGGTCGGGCCAATAGCCCACCTGGAGTTTTCGTCTCAGATTTGATAAACAAGAAGTATAGTCCTTTGCCTTTGTCTAATCCAGGCACGTATCTGTCACGTAAATGAAGTTTCGTAAGAAATATGCTTTATGTTTCCCAAATAATTCGGATACCAAAAGAGGTAACGTAACTCAAGTTGCCTTCGCATTTATTATACTTACAGGTTCATAACTGGCATTAGAAGACTGTAAAGTAGCTGGCGACGATCCAATTCTTCTTTAATTGTTGGCATCAGTTTCCTTTCACCAGCTGACGTTCCAGAGCTGTTAATTAACAAATATAAAAACACATATCAATAACTTGCAAAATAATTAATAATGATGTCATATAAATTAAATCGAGTTAATATCTCACTCAATTTTGAAAATTTATCTAACAAAGTCAATGAACTTTATTTTTTATCAATAAAATCACTAAACTTACACATTTCTATCAATAAAATCATTCAATCGAAATTACTATTAAAAAAATATTGACATAACAAAATAAAGCACTCGTATATTTTTATATCATGTAAATACAAACCCACAAATAAATGAAATTAAAGAAAATTCGGACAAACTTAATCACCAAAACACAAATTTTTTTAATGATATTGTTGTATAATTTATGTCTTGATTTAATAAATAAATGAAAAAAAATATTCTTAGTGAAACATATTTTGGTATTACTGTAATACCTTAATATTTAGTTTGCCTCCTTAATAAAAAATGAATACAAGTACTTAAGCAAAACAACAAATAAAATACAAAACAGGAAGAACAACAATAAACAAATGTCGAAAATAGAACAATTATTTATTACTAATTAAGTTCTTCGGCGTGTAATTTATTTAGATGTTTTTTGCTATATATTATAGATAAAAATCTTACTTTTCCTTCGTAATTCCACTGTTTGCTAATGTTAGATTCATTTAAGTCTGAAAAAAATAATTTTCAAAATTGTTGATAAATAATTTGAAATTTGAAATTGTGTTTGTACATACATTTTAGTTGATTTTTTTTAAAAAAGTTTTGTGAGAGGAAGTGAAATTTCTCTTTAATTTTATTTATTTGTGGATTCATATTTACATGATATAAAAATAATTATTTATTTTGCTATGCCAATACTTTTTTGAATGATAAATTTGATTAAGTGATTTTATTGATAGAAAGGTCTAAGTTTAGTGATTTAATGATACAACTTTATTAAATAAATTCTTAATATTGAGTGACCTTTTAAGATATTAATTCAACTAAATCAAACAGATAGAGTAATATATTCTACGAACATAGCGCGTTTGCTTACCTAGTGAGGAATTCAGAGATGGGATGAGCGGATAAGATAGGAGAACGATCGCCGTTAGCGATCCGTTGGATCTCCGGTTGAAGATCTTCATAAGTTACTACCGGAATAATGGATTTAAACGTTTCACGATCAGTAACGCCGTCCAATTTAAAGCGTTTGAGGTATTCAGTTTGGGAGTTTCGAGTCAGTATCTCATCCAATACTCTTTGTTGAACAGCATCTGCATTTCTAGTCATCTCTTCGATGAATTGAAGTGCTTTTGCGTCTTTCTCACATGCAGGAGGACCCAACGGAGATGATAAAACCGAATCAACAGCCATATTTCAAAGTTGAGAAAAAAGAAGAAGAAGAAGAAGGTAATTCACCAAAGATTATTTAACTGTTGAGACTTGAGAGAAAGAAAAGAGATTTTTTTTGTTTGTAAAATTAGAAGATGTGTGGAGGATGGAGTTAGAGGGGTGTTTAAATAGGGGGAAGAGAGGGGGAAGGTGACACGTCACGTGCCATGTAAACAGTGGGACCCATAAGGGCGGCAAAGACAAAAAGAAGGTTGGAATTGAAGTCGACGCGCGGGGGCCGTGGACAATTTTGTAATATCAAAATGTTGAGTGCAGAGGGGACAAGGTGGGGGCCCAACCACGTCTACAAAGCCCTAATTTAGGGGTGCAACGTGGGGCCCAGTACTGGCCACCTCAGCTTAGGGTTTGGAATTTGGACTAGGTCCCGTGGTGCATCACCCAACCACGCGACTAGTTTCTGGTAAAATTGTTGGACCCCGATTGCGATAGCCCACTATAATTTTCGTCCATTTATGTATATAATTAAAGTAAACTTATGTATATATAGTAGTAGATGTTAAATCTGTTTCGTCTATGTCAGGCGTTTATTTCTTTAAATTTGCTAAGTAAATTGTAGCTTCGCTAATGGTTACCAGCATAGGAAATTACGCTAGTTCTTTCTGAAGTGATAATCTTAAATTAATAATTTTTAAAAAAAATTTTGTAAAATTTTGCATTCGTTACTCATTAAGTATTATTTTTTGTTTGGCACATAAGATAAAATGTGTGAATAATTGAATAGGTTCATTGTTTTGAAATATTTTGATATTAAATCTTGTAGGCAAAATTTATATATGTGACAACAAAAGCTTTATCTGACGAATTTTTATTTTAAAAAGTTTATTATGTAACCCTACACCTACAAGCATGCTGCATGACCTATTACGGCTTTTCGTTATAAGTTATATTATTTAATATAAAATATGAAATTAATATCCTATACAGGAAAACAGACACTTAAATGCTGTGTTTTCCTGCGTGTATTATGCAAATATAACACAAGGTAGGAGAGTGAGAAACAAAAGGTGTTGCTCTTTCTTAATACATATGGCATGCATCGTCCAAACAAAATGATGCATAGATAATAATATTTTAAGTTTTTCTAGAAAATAATACTAAAACAAAGATATTAAAAGAATATTGATATTGTTAGCTGAGAAGAGGATAATTATAATTAAGCTAATAATAAGTCATAGTACATTTTATTGAACAATATCGCAACAACATGCATCTCAAATAATCAAAAGAGCAATTCTCTATTAATTTATCTTGTCATCATATATAATTAATTTATCATAAACGATCACACATGAGATGAAATATATTAATAAATATCAAATTTTGTATGAAATATATTGTAATTCTTACCAAATTTGGAGAGTAGTTTTCTAAAATTAGTTGACTTAACTATGGTTATGATATTTGTTCATATGATATAATCTTAATATTTAAACTTTAAATATGACACATATCGCTAATCTAGACTTGCACTTGATGAAATGGAGGAAAGGGGTAATGGAGGGGAGCCGGATCCTACTTTTATTTGGTCAATTTAATAACGAATTAATATTATATATCAAAAATTTAATTAACAAAGGACAGTGTTATCACTAGCACTTAAGTTATGGCAAGTTATATCACCACTAGTAGTACTGAAGTACCATTAATTTCCCTAATCCCTGCATAAGTGTCATTAGAGGCAATTACATATTAATACTTAGATTAATAATTAAACATAAACGAAGACTATAAATAAATAATTTGTGGATTTAAACATTGTAAGATTTTATATATATACTACCATCAAGGTATTTTAACTTCTTGTATCATACCCGCCTTATTTTTTAAATTACTTATTCCATATATGAATAGTTTATGTAATTATTTTTTAGTGATTTAATCAAACTAAAGTTATTTTATGTTGTTATCGAAATATAGAAGTTAAACTCATAATTTATATGCCTTTTTTACGTTGTACACATGGATGGTTAAAGTAGACAATGAGTATCGTGGCACCAACATGGGTTGTGGTGCACTGGCAGGAGTGCTTCACCCTTAACCAGAGGTTTTGGGTTCAAGCCCTGGGTATGGAGAAAATCCAATTGTGAGCACCACCCTCGAATGGGCCCTGCAGCAGTGGTGTACATAGCCAGAAAATTCACAAAGGGTGTCCAAGAATCGAATAGGTAAATAAAAATAATTTAATGAATAGGTGCACTAAAAATTTGTAAATCAAACTATGCAACATAAATGATTAATTTTCTTAATTAAAAGATATACCAAAGAAATTTAAAGTCAAACTTCATAATATTTAGCTTTAATATTCATGTTCATTTAATAGGAAGTGAATGGACAAAGAAAAAAACGAAGAGAAAATTTAGTTTAGAATGAAATCTCTTTTATGCTTCAAGATTTCACGAACCTCTGATGACTAACAACGAGACATGAAAAATAAAAAGTAGAATTAAACGAGTTTTATTAAAAGAAATTTTATATGGAGCCTTTATAAACTTTTAATAGCTTTATAGAAAAAATAAATAAATAGGATTTGCTTATTAAATTTAAATTAAATAATTACTTTTGAATTTTATTTAAATTTTTAAGGAAAAACAAAATCAAAAATCACATAAATTGGCTACTAAACTTTACTTTCCCTTTATTTTTTAAGTTGTGAGTCTCTAATTTAAGATAATATTATTTTTGAATTATTTTTAAAATAAAAGATCTATTAATTATGATTTAGAAGTTAATTAGGAGTTTTTTGAAAATGTGAAAAAAAGTGTGGTTCAGGGCAATCGAACCCGCACGTAACTGGTTGCAAAGGCCACAACTTTGGCTGAGTAACAGAAATCCAGTAGGCTAAAAAACTTTATTGTTCAAGGCTGTCCAAAATGTATTATTTAATCATTTAAAATACTATTTTATTTATGTATACGGTCTACTTTTTCGACGAAGGATGTTCAATTGGACACCCTCAGCCTAGTGTAGCTCCGCCACTGCCCTACAATGTGCGATGTGAATTTAGTCGAAGCTCCAATATGACCTCCGCACACCAATTGAAAAAGAGTATTTTCTAAAAACTCTCCGCTCTAATACATCAAATTATTAATGAGCTTAATTAACAGGTAACGTTCACACTGTATTTATACATTCTTTAATTATTATTTTTCCTTTTGTATATAGAAAACTGCATATTTTGTGGATTTAGACTGTGGAAGCAAAGTGATGGAATAGTAGTAGTAATTAATTAATATAATTGGAAAAATCACGTGGTGGGTAATTTCGTTTGCAGTTCCTGGAAGTTTCTTTTATTTCGAATCACAGGATTATATTGTTGCACATTTTATTTAAATTAATAAAAGAAACCACTAGGAACATTCAGGCGGCGATATCAGTGTTACATTTATTAACTTAATAAATCATCAAAACTAGCTAGAGTGGAACTTATATTAAATTTTCATGTCGTTTTTAGTTATAATTAAAAGCTACTTGTAGTGATTAGGTAGAATTCAACTAAGTAATTAATAATAAAGTTAGAGAATAGTAACTGTCAACTTCATTTTAAAGGTGTTTCACTTTTCCAGTCCTCTTTTTTGGCTATGGAGGGACTGATACTTGTTAATGAAAAATTGTGTTATCTTTAATAATTTGAGATAAGATCAAGACAGGAACGGATGGTTCAGAAAAACGTTTTTTAATTTAATTCTTTCTTTTTTGAAAATGTCATCTTCTTTTGTCAAGAAAATGACACTCCTATAATAAGAAAAGAAATACTATTTTATATACTAATTATCAAATACTCCTATAAAGTATACTTTATGGAGTATATTGTTTATGGTATATCACTGCAACATAAATAGCATTTAGTGGTAATAAATTTCTATCAACAAAGAGTAATAAAGTTTTTATCATCATTAGTTAATTATTATTGAATTAAATATCGTTATAGGTTTTGGAGACATACAAAGAATGTTAATTATCACATAAAATATCTATTTAATGATAATTAATTAATTAATTGTCGTTAAAAAAAAAATTTGGAGCAGAATAAGAGAGACAATAATGGATTTTTCTGACTTGAGCTTGAAACTTGTTTTTTTCGGGTACAATGAATATGGAGCTTAATTCAGAAGAATTTAAAGACATCCATTAATATTGCTAAAATTCCAGATAGAATAGATTCTGCCTTATCCTCCCAAGTATAATGTTTAAGCATGTGTTATTAAAACAAATCTGTCTATAAAGTAATTTTCTTTTTGCAAATAATATACTTTATATGGACATCCACTATATGTATTTTTAACAATTGTATAACTGTGGGCATTTTTTTCTGTATTTTCATATCATATTGTATACCAATGTCCGTTGTATTATTAAATATAACAAAAATACAATAATTGTTCGTTTTTCTTGGTTTAAATACATAGACGGGGCTAACTGAATTTTAAGTTTATAGATTTGAAATTCGGCCGAACTTATAGATTACACTCTAGCTACACCCCTATATCTAGATGTAAGAACCAGCCCACAGTTTCTAAATCCAGCACTAAGTTAAGAATAGGCTTTTGGTATAATTAGAAGTTATTGGCCACGTCGTTTGTTCCTTTTGACACCTTTTTTTAGTTTCTTTGTCGATAACTTTAACACCAAATTAAAGAAATATATTCTCATTAATTTTGTTCGAATTTCATGTAGTACCATCTCCACTTTTTTATCTAAGGGGAATATGGATGTTCGTAGACATATTTATTGTATGTTACGTACATTAAGTATCGTATATATTTTGTTGTAATTAACTTGTAATTCTTATTAGTATTACAATATATGAGTTTAAGTTACGCATCCGCACTAACATTACAAAAAAATTCATGTCGTCTATGCAATATAACGAGCTACATTATGTTTTATTTTTTAGATTATTATATCAGATGTTGGCATTGAAATCACAGATTACGTGCATGTTACTGCAAATCAATTTAATCTATACTGAGCCATTCCCATCCCAAGTGGTTCCCCGATTCGGCCTGGCCGGTCGGGAAGAGATTCACATAGAGATTGCTGCTATCCGGGAATCTCTTTCTATGTAGTATAACAAATATTTACACCGCAAAGGATGACAAATGAATGTGCACATCCTTATATATCAATTAAGAAATCAAATAGCAAAAAATATCAATTCATTGTAAACCTAGTTATCGTGACCTATAAATTTGAAATTTTAAATTTGTCTGCGAATCGTCTATCGATGCACAAACATAAAACCACTCTAAATATACAGATAATTTAACAAGTTTATGTGTCACAAATATTCAGGCTGTCTAATTATTCTTACAATAATGCTGCTTCTTCTCTAAGTAGTAACATAGAAATCTTTAAATTAAGATCTAAAACGAACTCTGTGTTCAATAATGTTTTTCCAGTAAGGACATTTCGTACGTACAACTAACCACACGCTTAGCCAACTTATTAGATTCTGATTATCTTAATAGTAAACTAATTAATATTTTATGTTAAACTAATTTGTGGCCAGCCATTATTAGGACATTTCGTACTTCCCCTCAATCCCCGGAAAGGTAGACATAATTTGCTTAATTGGAGTATTTGGTCTTGTTGGTATTATAACAAATAGGTTTAAGCTAATTTTCTAGCTTTTCATTAGTTTAATCCCGCGTGTAAACACTAGCTACTATTATTACAAACAATTTAATTTAATAGGCAACTGTACAGATTCCTTTTTTTTTTCTTATGTTAAAAATCAAATAATGTTCCCAATGTGTTGACTGGTCCTAAGCCCCCCTATAATGTTAATTTACTAAAACGTTAAACAAGATTAATAAAATAACCGCCCACAATAATGATGCCGGCCGGCTTACGAATTAAAATAGTGGCCGGTGGATTTATGAACCCGAATAATGAATCGAATTTAAATCTTGAATTTGTCTCTGATATCTAATAAATATCAAGTCGTGTTATGTTATGCACAAAATATTTTTTTTTGCATAGAAGCATCTTTCATGCTTGATCTGGAACGACATTTGATGAAAGGTACTACTTCAGTGTCATGTGATTATCTAAATATAATGGACATTGGTTAGGTTTTTGTTGATTAATTAATTAATAGCTTAACGATAAAAAGAAGAGCATGAGGCATGAGCATGTACCTAACCCATACTTTTTGTATTAACACAGTCTCTACTATAATGGAATTTTGTTAGAGCAAAGACAAATTAAAGAAAAGTCTTGATTAAACTATTTAACAATAATGTAATGATGATAATTGCTGACATTTGGCATAGAGAGGATAATATAAACTGGATTAGTTTTTGCACTACACCAAAAACACTTCTTAAATCAGTATGATAAAAGTAAAGATAACAAAAACTAAAATACATCACATATATAGTTTTTAACCAGTCTCACAAGGAAGTCTGAGACATAAGGATATATAAGTTGGGATTCGGCTCCTTTTCATTTCTCTTCTCTCCAAGTTTTTATTTGGATTAGTGACACATGGCATATGTTAAAATAAATGGTTAAGATTTAATTTCCCAAAGTAAATTTCTAACCATGATTTAATTAATAAATACATTATATATGAAGTATTAAAAATTATTATAATCTCACTATTTTAGCAACATATTATCTTGTCCATAAATATAGGAAAAAAAGTTCTCTTCCTAAGTATTTTTTTGTACGTAAGATCTTTTTTTAATTTTCTTTTAAATAATCTTTTTATCTAATTATAAGAATAATTAACTGAATAGAAGTATAGAAACTATAATTAACCTATCGTACGTACTGGAATACCGTATCCTTAATCTTATTATGAAATTAAAATTAGTTTGTTAAATGGTTTGATTATCTCTAGGGTAATTAATTAATCACTAATCATGATGCCTTTAAAAAAAATTACGGCAAAAATTATTTAAAAGAAAATTAAAAAGAGATCTTACGTACAAAAAAATATTTAGGAAGAGAACTTTTTTTCCTACATTTATGGACAAGATAATATGTTGCTAAAATAGTGAGATTATAATAATTTTTAATACTTAATATATAGTGTATTTATTAATTAAATCATAGCTAGAGATTTACTTTTGAAAATTAAATCTTAACCATTTATTTTAACCTATGCCATGTGTCACTAATCTAAATAGGAACTTGGGGAAAATGGAGAGAAGAGAAATGGGAGTTAATATCTTAAAAGGTCATTGAACTATGAGAATTTATCAAGTGAAGTCATTGAACTTCATTTTATATCAATAAAATCACTCAACTTAAAGCTTTTATCTTCAAAAATTACTCAACAACATTTTTCATTAAATAAATTTAACAAGACATAATAAATTATCAAAAACATAACACATTATGTTTTTTTTTTCTAATTTATTATCAAAATAAATTTAACATAACAAATAAAATTATTTTATATGCTATGTAAATATGAATTTGACAAATTGAAATTTTATATTTTCAACCCGCAACACATAAGCCTGCATCATATCCACGTTGCTTCATTATTCATTTTCTACATTTTGTGCCACTGTTCGTAAACGTTTTTTTTTTTTTGCTAAAGTAATCATCTATTGATTACTTTGATTAGATACTCCAGTCTCCATATACAAACATATTAATTTAATTATAATATAAACAAATGAGTAATATAGTGTATAACCCAAAACAATATATTAATGAGTAATAACGTGTAGTTTTTATTTATAATTCCTTGATGTGATTTATAGAATTTCATTACATTTATATTGCTAGCTGGTTGTAATGTGATAGTGGATCTCTTATGAATATGAATTTTACACCCAAAATTTAATTTTTTTCATTTGTAACTGGAAACAGAGAACTGAATCATTGATAAATAGGATAAAATGGCTTTTTAAAAATTATTTATTTATGGGCTCATGTTTATATGGCCTAAAAAATTATTTATTTTGTTAAATTAAATTGATTTTAATAATAAATGTAGTTGGATGATTTTTGTAGATGTCTTAAGTTGAGTGATTTTATTGATATAAAACAAAATTTAATGACTTTACTAGATAAATTCTTATAGTTCAATGACCTTTTAAGATATGAACTTGAGAAATGGAGAGGAGCCGGATAATATAAGATGTATGCAGATTTTATTCTTATTAGTTTCGCAAGAAATTCTTTCAGACTGCAACAATATATGCAATATAGCCTCACAAGTGAAGTTTGAGAAAGGTAAGATGTACACACTTATCCCAACCAATGAAGTGATCCAATTTGACTATTTTATTATATTATCTTGATTCGTCACTTAAATTTTTTATCGATAAGAGCCTATATATTTTAAATTTTCCTAACTTTCCCTGTCCCCTCTTGTCTCAGCAAAAAGTGAATAATTTAGGAAATGGGTTTATTAAACTATAACTCCATCTTATTTCAAAGTAAACTATATACTAAGCTTTTTTATTCTATTGAAGATAAAAAGTTGTTGTAGAGTTTGGTGGTCTTTCTTGTCTTAGACCATAAAGAAAATGGAAAATAATAACGTTCCCTCAACATACACGTAAAAGTATTGTTTGTTCATTTGAAGCACTTCTTTAGATAATTTTTAGAAAGACATTCGTACCAAATATACCTTATTCAAAAGCCTTAATTTATCAATGAATTTACTTATAGATATGACATTATAAATATTTTATATTATATATGATCAATATACTTTAAGCAGCTATAACAGATAATCCGCTTTATTTTTCAGATTATTGATTCAACCTTCCACATATGTAAATGTCATTATTTATAAGTATAGAAGTCAAACATGAGTTTAATTTTGATCAACAGTCAAAACTCAAAAAGGGTGAATTAGAAAAAGAGGAATCTTTTTTCGAGACCTTTTAGGGCATGTTTTCTTGGTTAGGTATTTATGGAAAAATGACTGTGAAGACCATGACTTATGGTTCCAAAAGCAACAATGGAACATGTCAAGTAGCATTGTGGGTTGTTCAAGTATAATTAGTATAAGGAACTTTAATTTGGCTTTAGTTCCTAACCAAACTTGAAGTTTATTAATTACATGCACTTTATTTCACCATGTTCCTATCCGCGTGCTATAAACTTTGTCCATAGTTTGATATTGTTTTACGTGAATCGATGGTCTACAAAAAATAACTTCTCTATCTCCACAAAATAGGAGTAAATTAAAGTTGTGTATACACCAACCCTTCCCCAGACTCCATTTGTAATATTACACTGAATTTGTTGGTTTTGTTGTTGTTGAACTTTATAATTTTGCTTTAGTTCCTTGCCAAATTTGAAGTTGATTAATTACATGCACTTTGTTTTGATCACGTCCCTAACGTTGTTGACTTGTTATAAATTTGTCTAGACCAAGTGATTATGATATTTTTATTTGTTTAGCAAATTGCGTCAATAGCTCGTTGTGTGTCGTCTAATTAACATATCCTTAATTCCACTTGGTTAGGTATGAATGCTTTGTCACTAATTGACATTTGAGATTTTAGTTAGCATGTTTTTAACTTAATTTTTGCCTACACTCTTTGAACTTTCTGAAATAGTAATTACTTAAGAGTGTAGTATACGCCAAAGACCGTTGAATTTAACAAATTTTATCATCGTGTTTTATTATTTCTAATGCAGAACTTTTAGTCAAGTATATATAAGACGAACAAGAAAATATATTTTGATCATAGCAAAACACATTCTACTATATGTATCAGTGTCTAATGTCTTACTGATATTGTCATATTGATCAACAATAAATTAAACACGCTAGTTATGTTAAACTCTCAGTTTAATTTTTCTAAAACCTAACCATATACATACATACATGTTAAGAAAGTGGACATTATACACATAACAAAATTGTAATGGTGAGCCCAAAAAATATGTCTTAATATTATAAAAAGAGATTATAAAAGTGAGGATTATCCAAAATTATAGAAAGACCAAACTAGCAATCCTATAATCAACCAATGAGGCTTGATCTAGTATCATGTTAAACACTGGGTCGAATAATTGACATAACATGTTTATAACATAATATGGGACCTGAAACTAATAAATAATTATAATACATATGAATTTGATTGTAAATCAAATTATGAAAATGAATATTGAATATATAATAGCTCAACTTCAAAACTAGCTCAAAAGATAAGATAGTTGAAAACTATCCATAACCATATAAAATATTATAATATAATTTATTCATACTCTCATGTCTCAAGCAATGTGAAAGTCTAACATCATCAATAATTCTGTTTTTAAAAAAAATAAAATGAATGGCCATTCCCTCATCATCAATTATTTTGAAGAAAAAAAACTCAAGAGATCATTATTTGTTAGACTGAAAACTCATGCAGAATGGAATTTTTAACCAAAGTAAGCCATTATTAAAATTAATTCATCAAAATAATACGTTTTTTTGAAATTTTACAAAACTAGTATAAACGTAGTTCACAGTAACGTTTTAGGTTATATTTTATTCAAAAAAATTCAATAACAAAAAGACAAAAATCTAACAGATTAAACAGACATAAAACGTTATTAATTGTCAATAACGTTTTATAATTCGTTATTCTGAGACACGTTTTATAGTTAAAATGTGACTCAAAGTAACGTTTCTCTGGAATGACTGAAAATTGAAAATTCAATCTTGTACATGCCTCATTCATTATTCACATTTCCACTATTAAAATGAATATAATATATATATATATTTACACGTACATTCACTTCACACCCGATGTAATCCCACAAGTGGTGAATTGATTTTAATAATGGCCTACTTTGGTCAAAAGTTCCACAATTATATTAGTAATAGTTGTAGCACCTAATTATTCATATATCTGCTCTGTCGAGTTTTTATATATATAATTATTAGATTGTCAATCAATTAACAATAATTATTTTTCAAAAAAATGATTTTTATTCTAAACAGAATTTTTTTTAAAAATAAATAGCTATTAATTAAGTGATTATTTCTAGTTGAACTAAAGTATACTAATTACAACCCAGGAAAAGTATGAAGACTAAATTATTGTGTTTAATACGACTGGCTGAATGAGACCCGAAACGAAGTCGGTTGCAATAGTTAGGTCATGTGTTGACTAAACAACAAAAATCTCCACACTTTCTTTTTGTTCATTTTTTCAACACAAAAATCTCCACTTGACTGAATAAACTTTACGTAACAAATTTTGAGACACAAACAGTGTTATGAATCATTTCGATCGGGACTACGAAAACAGATTAATTATGGCCAATTCAACTTTTCGCTGACCGACGAGGCTATTCAAATAGATACCAATTATTTTCCACAATGCAGCCATCAGCGTAAGCATGATTTTTTTAAACACACAATGTCAAAATAATTAAGGTTTTAACTTTTCTTGAATATCTCATTCTAGACTACCAAGTTAATTTAAACCATTTATTATCATTTTTGTTACAAAAACTTCTCGACAAACAATGTCATTTAGAGTCGATTTGAATTGGTTCGTGTTTTTAAGTTAAAATAGCTTTTAAGATTTTATATTTGTTTTACTATAATTATGTCAAAGGATGAATTGATAACAAGTTGTACGTGAAAAAAACGTGGGAATAATATAATGGGGAGGCAAATGGGAAGCTTCAAATAGCTTGGAATGGGTTGTTGTGGTTGAATATCCATAAATTAATGTTTGGGGTGGATTTTGCTGTATCTTTTTTCCAAGTCAAAAGAGTGCACGTGAAGGATTACTCATCCATTTGCACAGTCTCCAAAAACTGCCGTCAAGGAAACATCCTTCCCCTATCCTTCTTCACGTGTTTGTAACTCCGAGTCTCAATATAAATATTGAATATTCATTAAATTCGTCCAAAAAAAATCTAACTCTACAAAAGTTTGAGTAAATGATTTTAGGGCAGTTTATTACTAATAGAAATGAAAATATATTTTTTAAAGAAGTACATAATTAAAAATGTATAAGAACCTACAAAGTAAATTGAATTGGAAAATTTTCTGATCATCGCCCTACTTTTTCTTTTTTTGACGTTTTAGACTTTCTAAACTTTTATTTAATAGTTGCTCGTATATTTTTGACATGGGAGACATTACATGTTTCGTACATCATTTTGCATGTGTAATTAAGTCTCAATGTGTGATATATAGTTATATACATATGTATTTTCAATATCCTCGTTTTGTACGTGTTACTGTTCAAGTTAGTATAATGTGGGAAATATTATTACTTGTAACCTTTTTTTAATGGAGAAATCATAAATTCTAGCAAGGAATTCAAACAAATGCTAGAATAAAACATTTACCTTATCTTAAGGGAAAACAAAAACTGAATGAAAAAGGATCCGACAATATATGTATATAGTACTATTTGAATAGATGAGAATTAATTTTGGATCAATAATTTTAAAAATTTAACGGGTTTAATGATAAAAATCTAAAGATCAATTTAAATAAATTTATATCTTAAATTCATCCTTTTATTATAGTACACACATTCTTTCGAAATTTAAAATATGCACTACGTGTCTTGTTAGTCCAACTGAGAAGATATTCTCAAGAATATACTATATGATTATTTGTTCTGGATCAAAAGAAGTGTTGGTATGAAGGAAACTATTTTGCACAATGATAAGTTAATTTCTTTCTTATTTTTTTAAGCTCGTAGAAAATTACTGTTTCAAATAATTTCAAACTCGATTATAATGTTTGTTCATATATTTTTCAATCTTAGGGATGAAATATTAGGTTGACGTTTAATGTTACAATAGTTTACTATTTTTCAAATCTAGGTCTAACATCTTTTTCATAAAAAAAAATAATTTGTTTCATATAAATATTATAATTGTAATCTAAAAGGTCTATAAATTATTAGGAAAACACAAACAAAAAAAAAAACATTTAGTGATCAGTCTCCCAAAAAAATCTGTAGAAAAATGACACTGAGGGGAGTGTTGGACCATCATATGAAACTTAACATAAGACTCTTGTTGGGCCTAAAATGATATTTGATTTGAAACGGTCCACGATCATTGAATTGACATAAAGTGGGCTTATCCAATGGACATTAAAATGACACTATTTTGAAGTGGTCCATCTTAATATAAAGTTGTTGGGCCTAAAAATGACACCTTTGTTGAAGTGGTCCACCATTACAAGTCTTAGTGGTCGTTTGATAGGATGTATAACAATAATGTTAAATATAAGGGCAATTACAGAAATCACATACTTTTAAGGCAAAATTACAATCTATCCCATAAAATTTTATAATTACAGAAATCCCTCAAACGGATACAATAATATAAGCGTTGATACATTAATCTGATGCGCGAGATACATTAATCATTAAGTAATATACATTACATTTTATACATGATACACTAATCTGATGTGCATTTTATACATGATACACTAATCTGGTGCGTTGATACATTAATCTGATGCACGAGATACACTAATCTGATGCGCTGATACATTAATCTGATGCGCGAGATACACTAATCTGATGCGTGAAAATGAGAGATTTTGGAGATTTTAAAACTTATAGTGGATAATGGTAATAAGTAAACTAAAAGGTGAGATTTCTGTAATTAATCCTAACTATAATGCATTAGTAATGCTTGCATTAATTATGCAGAGATCATTGCTTGTGCATAGTTTGGTTTATTAGAAATAACATGTCTTGCATTTTTTTTTCTATAAAATACTCCCTCCGTCCATTTTTAATTGTCATGATTTCCTTTTTTAGAGTCAAACAATAAGAATTTTGACTAACATTTACGATGTATTTTTTCATCATATTGATATGCAAAAAATTGCAATTTATAGTACTTTTCATATTGTTTTTGAATATCTAATTTTTTTGTTTAAAATATTGAATTAATGTAATCTAATTTAACTTTGAAAATTAGTCAAATTGAAGGCTTTTTTTATTCCTAGTTAGAGAAATGAAACTAATCTTGAGATCTTTCGAAAAACGCAACATGATAATTAAAAGTGGATGGAGTGAGTATTTATTTACAAAGATACTCTCCACATATATGGTGAATAAAAGGCAATAGATTTTGCGGGGAAAATGAGTCTTTAACCATGCTAATATATGCATTAAATCACCTGCATTACTAATATCATAAATTTTTGTATATTAGTAATGCACTCCTCAATACACCATAGTGTGGTATCGAACAAGATATTAGTAATACACAAAGTTACAGCTACATGTATTTTTTTTCTAATACACTCTACCAAATGATCCTTTAATTTTGTGATTATAGCATGTGATATGTTTAAAGATATGGGACAGAGCAAACAAATGTCCTTTATTTTCCATTTATAGAGAGAGTTATTTTTTTTTACCATATATAGTGATAGATTAGGTTTAATACCAAATACACTGTGTAAACTGTATTATCAGATCTAATAGCAAATAAATTCTAGACTCATTTTCTTATTTTGGTTATTTTTCCTTAATCCCACTTATTTTTAATCTTCCTTCACATGGAAGCTGTTTTTTTAAAATCCATATTTGCTCTAGTTGTCGACAAAAATTGAAAAAATTGTGTAGATGCAAATGATGATTTCCTTTACTTTTTTTACAGACGTTTAATTCACTTAGACTTTAGATAACATTTTAAAGAACCTTAAGACTTTTGACTACATTTTTAACAGTTGAAAATAATAGCTCATAGGTACATTTCAAAGAACCTTGGACTCGATTCTCATGTATCATTTTTAGTAATAATATAATTTTTTATTGAACACTTATAATACATTTATAACACAATCTTAATATATATTATTGAGAACAAGTTATCAAACATATATAATACAAGTTTTATTGATGGGTAATACATTTATCATACATTTTAATGTATTTGTAATACATTGTGTCATTTTCTTACCAAAAAAATATAATATATTTTAAAACACATATAATACATTTATATTATATGAATAATTTACTTTTAATATATAGTACAGATTTATCAGTATTTTTATATATTGTTAAAAATGATGGTAAATAAAAATATTGTCAAAATTAATAGTAATAATTATTTAATAAAAAATATTTATCTAAGTAATTTTTCCAAAAACAATTTACGGGACGGAGCAAATACATGCCCTTTATTTTACTTTTACAACACAGAGAGCTTGAAAAATTACAACATATAGCGATAGACACGGTTTAATAGCAACTACACTGTATGGACTTATATTATCATTTTTAATAGTAGCAAATAATTAAAATGCAAACCCATCTTCTTCTTTTGGTTACTTTCTCCTGTAATCCCACTTCTCTCTAATCTTCCTTGGCGTTGCTGCTAATCGCCGCTGAGAGGGGATTGGATCTGGATCGTATTTTGTGTGTTGGATCTTCACCTGAAGATCTTCATAAGTTACTATCCGAATATTGGATTTAAAGTTTTGACGATATTCAATTTGAAAGTTTAGGGTTAATATCTCATTCAAGACACTTTGTTGGACAACATCAGCAATTTTAGTGATTTCTTCAATGAATTGAAGTATTTTTGCATCTTTCTCACCTATAGAAGGACCCAAAGGAGATGAAAGTACAGAATTAATAGTCATATTTCAACGTAAAAAAAAAAGGGTAATTTACCAAAGCTTATATAATTTAAGTAACTGTTGAAACTTGAGGGAAAAAGAAAGTTTTTTTTCTAATATAAAATTACTTGAGTTATATGGAGTAAGAAGGGTGTTTAAATAGGGGAGAGAAGGGGAAGACTGAAGAGGACACGTCAAACAAAGTTGGATGGCATATACTACTCTTTTTTTTTTTTTTTAGGGATAGCATATACTTGGTTCTTGCACAACACGTAAAATACTTTATTAAATCAAATATAAAAGTAAACATAACAAAAACAAAAATATATCACCATAATATTTAATCCATATCCACCGGTCCCGCAAGGAAGTATTTGACTATTAGGAAATAGTTAGTATTGTCTCATAGGCGTAAGTCTGATAAAAAAAACAAAGTGTACGTAGATTCTAACTTTATTTTACAAGGAAGTCTTTGACTACAATATATTGTAATATATAGTTACACAAGTAAGTTCTTTGAAGGAAAAGATGTGCGCACATTTTATCCCTACTAATTTCGTGAGGAAGTGATCTTTGACTATTTTATTATATTATCCTAATTCGTCAATTAACTTTAATCAATAAGTGCCTTTGTATTTTGAATTTTCCAACTTGCCCTGTCCCCTCTTGTTTCAGCAAAAAGTGAATGATTGAAAATTTTGGTAGTCTTTCTTTCTTATTCTTATTAGAAAATAAAGTAGATGGAAAATAATGCGTCCCCCCAACATGCACGTAAAAATATTGTTTGCTCATTTAAAGAACTTCTTTGGATAATTTCTAGAATGACATTCGTACCAATACCTTATTCAAAAGCCTTAATTTATCGGTGAAAATTGACGGTAAAGACCATGACTTAATGCCTGTTTGGATTAACTTATTTTTAGGTATTTTAAATTTTTAGGCACTTTTTTAGTTGTGTTAAGGTAAGTACTTTTTACTTTTAAGCACTTTTTTAGTTGTGTTAAGGTAAGTACTTTTTACTTTTAAACACTTTTTTAGTTGTGGAAGTGCTTGAAAATGTCAGTGTTTTTAAGCACTCATTTTTAGGCCAGAAAAGTTCAAAAATAAGTCAAAAAGTAAGATATCATTCACTTATGACTTTTAACTTATAAATTATTTTTTATAAGTCCATCCATACCGCCCTTATGGTTCCAAAAACAATAATGGAACATCTCAAAAGGCAAAGTAGCGTTGTGGATGTTCAAGTGTAATTGGTATTAGGAACTTTAATTTGGCTTTATTTCCTGACCAAACTTGAAGTTTATTAGTTCCATGCAATGCACCTTGTTTCACCTTATCCTATCGCGTGTTATAAATGTCCATATTTGAGTTTAATATGTTTTATTGGAATAGATGTTCTATCAGAAATAATTTTTTTTATTTCCACAAAGTAAAAATAAAGTAATTGGGTATATACCACGTCCTTCCCAAACTCGATCCACATGTAAAATTACAGTGATTTTGTTATTATTGTCATTGACATAAGACGTGTTTCATATGTGATAAGTTTATACTTTATAGACAAATTACGGGACAGGACATAAAACATATATGTCCTTTATTTTCCATTTATAGCGAGTGTTTAAAAACTTGTACTAATGAATAGCGATAGATTAGATTAATTAAGTGCAAAGTTATCGTATAGATTGTATTATCAGATTTAATAGCAAATAAATTGTAAACCCATCTTCTTCTTTTGGTTAATTTCTCTTGTATATCTTTGATGACAAATGACTGTATGTTATATTTATATATTTAGATCTTCTTCTTTGTAATGTATCTTCACTGCATTCCATTGTATGTGAGAGATTGAGAGAGAGAAACATAGAACATGCGTCTTTAATTCTTCTTCTTTCCATTGTATGTTGAATATGCTGTATGTATAAATTTGTATTTTTTTTATTGGCAGATGTTGTATGTAAAATTATTCGCACAATGATAAGGGCTATTAAGCGTGCAAAGTGTATCACTGTATGCAGTGGCGGAGGGAGGATTTTAATCAAGGGGGTTCAAAAAAAATAAATTAATCACATAAATAATAGAGCACATACATATATCTAAAAACTTAAATAGATCATTACAATTGTACTCTACGAGGTTTCATATCTTGAAATTCTTAATAATAGCATCATTAGGAATACTATCAAATACATCTTTTTCTACAAAAGGCACCAAACAACCACTAAAAAAATCATCACTCATTTGACTTCGCAAGTCATTCTTGATAAACTTCATTGCCGAGAAAGCTCTTTCAACGGATG
>JAJOOR010012143.1:0-27781 GCA_036250505.1 Solanum acaule
GAAATCTAACGCCTTTACTTGAGAAAACGAATCAAAACGATAGATTTGGATCTTGACCGCTTTATGAGTAACTAAAGACAATAATTAGTATGTAGAAATTAATCACCTTCTAAAGAATACCAAAAAGAAACCAAAGATATCACAAGAAGAAGTTACTTTATACCTTAAACTATGAAACTAGTAAAGGTTTAAAGATAAATTCTCAAAGAACAAGTCACAAAGGTTGAAAGAACTCTCTCAAATATTATTAATATCAATGTAAAAATTCTCTTTAATGAATGAAAAGGACTCCTATATATAGGAGAAGGGGGGAGCACGTCCAAGACCGCTTATAAGAAGCTAAAAGGTCAACCAAACCCTAGAAAGACAATTACAAGGAATCCTACTCTAGAAAGGAAATAAAGTAACCTAACTAGGAACAAATTTAGTACTTCTAGGAAATCATTAAATGGTACTAAGGGAAATATTAATAACCTATATATAAATAAAGAAATAAGGTAAATCCCAACTAGGAAAAGAATCTTGACAATCTTGGAAAGTTTGACTAGTCTTCTTTCAAAACTTGGGCAGAAAGCAACTCTTGTTATGGCTGATTCTTGGACTCTTCTTGACCTTATTTGCACGAAATTGAACCTTAAAATTCCTCATCTTGGGCTTGAATTTGGGCCACCAAATAGTTGTAGCATTTGGGCAATTCCTCTCCCTTGGGCTTGAGCTCTTCTTCCCCAATAAGACACCTTTGGTTCAGCGATTGAAGTCCATTGAGCGTATCATTGAACTCCTTGGTTTGAGATCTTGTTATGGGTCTCCTTGAAGTTTCTAAAGCTTCATCCTTGTCCTTCAATGGAGTAGAGCATTTAACTTATTTGTTTCTAAATATAGTCTTAATGTGTTGTGTAGTGTAATTTATTTTATGGTAAATACTCCCTAGACTTTTCTCTTTTTTCAAACTGAACATTTTAATTTGGGTAAATGACAGTTTTAGTCCTTAAGTTATGTAGCTTATTTGGTTTTTTATTTTTTATTATTCAACTAAATGCATTTGACTTCTAATTAAATTAAGTGTGTTGTTTTAGTCTAATCATTAATGAAAGGTGATGAGTCCACAATTTGGACTCATTTAGGGCTTTATTTAAATAGATTTAGTGTCCTCAAATGCATATTTTGTACCAATAACTGATGTAAATCCTTGAATTTCAAGTATTTGAATTGAGGAACAAAGCATGGACACTATTGAGCAAAAAGAAACAAGGCAACTGAAAGAACGAAGGAAAGAAGGCCTGAAGATCGCCTAACCCATTAGGCAAGTCGCCGAACGGCCAGGGTCTTGCCTAATGTTCCAAAGTGCCAATCCCTGAAGGAGAAAATCTAGTTGGTGAGTCGCCAAACTATTCTGCGATGCAGTGCCATATCGCCCAAAGTTACAGAACCTGAAGATGCTGAAGGCAAAAGCAAAACGGCGATGAAAATGACCAAAGGGCGGATCGCCGATTCCGACTAACTGCGCCGATTGAACCTCCGCAGCACACTTTTTGACAACTATAAATACTTGTTTAAATTTTTTAGCTTAGTATTTGATCTCTTGTGGAAACATATTATTGTTCAGTTTTTTAAGTTTGAGAGCTTAAAACTGAATAGAGAGACAATATTTCCTTAGCTTTGAAGATTTGAAGATTTCCATTTCTGAGAAATTGGAAGTGGGTGTTGAAGATTCTTTATCTTAGACCTTTGAAAAGACTATATCAATCCTACCCAGTTGATGGAAACACAACTGGGTAACGATTTTTACCTTTCTACTATGTCTAGCTAAAACCCCAATTCTTGGGGTGTGATTATGTGATTATGGGTTGATTTAACTGCTGGGTATTGTTAATTGATAGTTTATTTGTTGTTTAAAAGTGATTTCGTTCAGTAATTGTGGTTGAACTTAATGGGTTGTAGTTGCAACTACAATCGTAACTTCGTGTTTTTGGCTTCCTCGAGAGTGAGGTTTTAAGACCAAAATTACTGAATCGATGGTCTGTGGGTATTGGGTTGTCATGGGTTTAGCTCAAGAGAGTGAATCCTAAATCCTTTTCCACACATTCAGCTTGAGAGAGTGAATGGACTAAATCGAAAGTTGTGCTTCATTGCTGCTTATTGGTGTTCGAGAGAAACCAATTTGATTCAGGGTAAATTGTTCGAGAGAAATTTTACCCCCACTAAAGTCTAGCTTATTCACCGATTTGCAGTTGTTTACTATTAATTACAATTACCCGGTTGTTTACCTTATCCCATAATCTAATCACATCCCAAGACAGACCGGTTCGGCGAGTCTGTCTGCAACTGTTTTTTTGTGTTTTTAACTAAATTGTTTCTAACTTTTTCCCATTGTTTTGTAGTTATGGCTAGACCTAAAGTTGCAGGAAGAAGCATGGCACCCCGAAGAAAAGCAAAGGGAATTGCACTCAATGAGGATACAACTGCATCCAGGGGCAAATGCCTCTAAACTTCCCATAACCGGTGGAAAAGGCAAAGGCAAAGAGAAGACACTTGCGTCACCAGAAGTCAGCTCCGATAGTGACGACATCTATGCCACCCACCGCACTACTTCTGAAAGTGAAGATGAGCATCAGGAGCAACAGTCCGTAGCTTCTGATGATGATGAGCTGGTAGTAGCATAGAGGGCAAAGCTACGTTAAAAAGAATGCATGATTCATCTAGGATCAGAACTCCTCAGCCCACCACTTCTTCTCCTCCAGTTCCAGAGCAAGTTGTAGTCCTAGCACCTCTTGTGCAGGGTCCTCCCCCAAAGTCTATGAATATATTAAAGACTGAGGGGCAGAGGAAAATCATTGAGGAGAAGCACATATCCACTGATGGTGTGATTGATAGGTGCCCCGAGATTACGAGATGTCTGAAGTCTCATAAGTTCCAGATCTCCACAAAGCCCCATGGCCCGTATATTCCAAATTGGGTCTGGGAGTTCTATGTTTCTTATGGGACCTTGATACCACAGAGGAAGAAGCAAACAGCGGCATTCCAACCAGTTGATCATGTAATTGTCCAGGGCAAGAAAGTACTATGTGACAACACTACTATTAATGAGGTTCTGGAGTGCACTAACAACATTGCTGAAGCTCACAAGTACAGGATGAAGACTAAGTCATTTGATGGAATAAAAAGCTGGCTCGCTCCTTTCATATGTAAGGGCACTCCAAAATGGCTAGAGGCAGGGGTCCTGATAGAAAAGAGGGACTTACATGTAGCTACTAGATACTGGTTTGGCTTTATTAGCAATATTGTTATGCCGTCCCAGAATGAATCCGTCCTTCGTCACTCAAAAGTAGCCTGTGTTGGCGCAATCATTGCAAGTGAGCGAATTTATTTGGCGATGATCGTCGGACAGGAGATGGCCAAGCAGCGTCAGACCTCACTGCCTTTGCTGGTGTTGATCACTGAGCTATGCAAATGGGCTCGAGTCCCTAGAGATGCAAAGAAGGATGTGGAAGTGATTCCCACAACCTCTACTGATATCCAAAGGATCGAGGAAGAATATTTGAAAGATGAGGCGGAGAAGAAGAAAAGGCAGCCCCGGTGGACTCTCCCCTGGTTGCAGACACAGACTCAGTACCTGCAGAGGCATCTTTGCCTACTCCGGCCCCTGGGCCTTCAGGTACTCTTGTGCTGTCCATTCTGATGTTTCTAGTTCTTCTGCTACTGCACTGTCTCCAAGACCTACTGCTGTTGCTATTTCTTGATCCCCGATCCCCGATCACTTAGGCTTCATTACTCCGGATGGGGTAGCTTGCCCATTCTGCGGATCGTCGGACTTCCAGACTTGAGGCCTCCATTCTGGGCATGATTCAGACTGCCCTGGCTGATGTTGTGACACCATTGAGCGCTACAATTGATGCCCTGGCGGCAAGAATAGCAGCGTGTGAGCATGGCCAAGGAGCCACCGAGGAGGTGACAGCCTTAAAAGCCGATATTGCTGAGTTGAGGAGAGAGGTGGACCAACTGAAGTCCACCAATATGTCTATGATCTTTGGGACGGTGGAGATCACAGATGCCCTAGTTATGCCTCCGGTTACCACCGGAGATAAGGTTAGAGTTGAGGAGACAACTAATCCTGCTTCTGAGGCGAAGACGGATGAAGAGATGCATGGCGTTGCTGAGGAGGTTTCATATGAGGGCCTTAATGAGACTGAGGAGGCCATGGTAGATGCAGTTGTGCAAGCCTTTTTGGCGGATACACCCTTGGCGAACCCTAGTGCAGCTATTGTTTTTTTAGAGGTAACCCCGGGCACTGATGCCCAAGTTCAGATTGATGCACCGAGCACTGATGCCCAGATAGACGGAGCGACCGATTAGACAGGACCCCTCTTTACCTCCCTCTCTGTCTTACTTTATTTCACTTTTGGATATTTTTGTTTGCATTTGAGGACAAATATTTTATTTGTGGTGGGGTGAGACCCACCTTTTGTGATTTTGTGACTCTCTATTTTTGTTTATATATTGGATTTTGAGGTGAAATTTGTGGTACGCTGCTTTTTGTGGAATGTTTGAGCTTGTGGCTCCGTGTTTTTAATTGTATGATTTTTTACCCTTCCGAAATTTTTTTTGCCACCTCTTGTTTGTGTTGAATGTGGCTGTTCTTTTGCAAATTTGAGTATTAGTTTCGATCAATATCGATGACTTGAATATTGTTCTCAATCGAACAAACATGAATGTGCGGCTACGATGAGGCCAAATGAAATTGCATAGGCAATATGTGAACTTTTTGCATCTCGTTGTGACTAGCCAAGTATCAAATTGAGTCTCTTGTGATGAACATTGCACACTAGCGAAAGTGTGGAGTTTTGTTTGTCATTGGTTTCAATGCCTTGTGTGATGAGCTTTCCGTGAACCATGCATGATGACACCTAGAATTTGCCCCGTTGGTTCGGTTGACTAAGTGATGTGAACTCTTGAGATGATCGTAGGCAACTTTAAAGAGTGTGAACCAATTTGACATTATACTTCTTTTGTGGCCTACCTTGTGAGTGTGTGATCCTTGTTTGAGCACCCTTTGAACTTTATCCCTTTTATTGGAAGAAACTTGATGAAATTGAAACCTTTTTTTATCTATTACCCATAATCCTTATGAATTGTGGTTAGTTTGAATAGCCAACTTAGGCCAAAAGCCTAAGTTGGGGGTGTGGTGAAAAGAGAAGGTAAATCAAGAAGTGCAAGAAAGTCCCTTTTGACCCATGGTTTTTAGAAAAATGGAAGCCCTCCATATAAAAAAAAGAGAAAAAGAACTAAAAATTTGTGGAATAAAGTTGTGAAAGCAAAAAGAAATGGAGTTTCCAACAGTCCATGAAAAGGAATAATGGGATGACTTGTGAGCACGAATGAAAATGATAAAGAAAAGGAAAGAAAGTGTTGTTCATACCACATTTCATGAGGACTATAGCCATTGAGCCTAAATGACCATACATTTGCACTCAGTCCCATTAAAAGCCTTGAAAAGACCTTTTTGATCTTGAGTGAGCTGAAGCAAGTGTTGTTTGGAAAATACAGGTAAACCTATAGGTGAAATCATACATTGTGTTCATCTTTGTGAGTGTGAGCGTTGCATTTGATTCCGAAACTTTAAATTGTGAACCATTGTGTGTGAATATGGAATCATTCTTTGTGTGAGGGCATTTGATTACCTTTGTTAAGCTTGAACTTGCATTTAAAGCAAGTATTGTGAGCTTGAGATTCTTTGATAATGGCGAGTCACAACTTGAAACTTTGAGTGCACATTTGATCATTGCATGAGTAAGTTGAGTCTTTTTGTGTGCATTCATGATTGAGTCTTGTGTACAAATATTTGAGACATCCTTTTTGAACTGCCGAACTTGAGTTTTAGTTGAGGACAAGCAAAAGTTTAAGTTGGGGGTGTTGATGAGTCCACGATTTGGACTCATTTAGAGATTTATTTTAAAAGATGTAGTGTCCTCAAATGCATATTTTGTACCAATAACTGATGTAAATCCTTCAATTTCAGGTATTTGGATTGAGGAACAAAACATGAACACTATTGAGCACCAAGGAACAAGGCAGCTGAAAGAACGAAGGAAAGAAGGCCTGAAGATCGCCTAACCAATTCGGTGAGTCGCCAAACGGCTAGGGTCTCATCTAATGTTCCAAAGTGCCAAGCCCTGAAAGAGAAAATCTAGTCGGCAAGAGAAAGGAGCAGTCGGCGAGTCGCCGAACGATTTACAGAACCTGAAGATGCTGAAGGCAAAAGCAAAACAACGATGAAAATGACCAAAGGGCGGATCGCCGATCCCGACTAACTGCGCCGACTGAACCTCTGCAGCACATTTTTTGACAATTATAAATACTTGTTTAAAATTTTTAGCTTAGTATCTGATCTCTTGTGGAAACATATTATTGTTCAGTTTTTGAAGTTTGAGAGCTTAGAACTGAATAGAGAGACAATATTTCCTTAGCTTTGAAGATTTGAAGATTTCCATTTCTGAGAAATTGGAAGTGGATGTTGAAGATTCTTTATCTTAGACCTTTGTAAAGACTATATCAATCCTACCCAGTTGATGGAAACACAACTGGGTAACAATTTTTACCTTTTTACTATGTCTAGCTAAAACCCCAATTCTTGGGGTGTGATTATGTGATTATGGATTGATTTAACTGCTGGGTATTGTTAATTGATAGTTTATTTGTTGTTTAAAAGTGATTTCGTTCAGTAATTGTGGTTGAACTTAATGGGTTGTAGTTGCAACTACAATCTTAACTTCGTGTTTTTGGCTTCCTCGAGAGTGAGGTTTTAAAACCAAAATTACTGAATCGATGGTCTGTGGGTATTGGGTTGTCATGGGTTCAGCTCGAGAGAGTGAATCCTAAACCCTTTTCCACACATTCAGCTTGAGAGAGTGAATGGACTAAAGCGAAGGCTGTGCTTCATTGCTGCTTATTGGTGTTCAAGAGAAACCAATTTGATTCAGGGTAAATTGTTCGAGAGAAAGTTTACCCCCACTAAAGTCTACCTCATTCATCAATTTGCAGTTGTTTACTATTAATTACAATTACCCGGTTGTTTACGTTAGCCCATAATCCAATCACATCGCAAGAATCCCATTTTCATTTTCATTTTCATACTTTCGTGTTATTTGTTGTTGTAGTGTTAATTACAACCAAAAAAATCCTGTTATTTGACATTTGTGTCACCCCAAACTTGAACTATGCTTTTATTCGTAAATATTTTTATTTATGATTGACTTGAACATATTCGCACTTGGCTATTGATTCTCAAAACCACTCCATGTGGGAACGATCCCAACCCTTAGTTGGGTTATATTACTACTCACGATCGTTGGCACTTAGTATTGGATGAAGTGTCCTGATATGTGAAATCAAAAGGCCGCCTAGGTTAATAACTGTTTGCAACAAATTTCCTTATTCGCTGAAAATTAACTGCAAGTAAAATAAATAAAAGAAAATGTTATTTTTATTGATGAATCGGTGTGAGTACAATTCTGTTGTTCTCTTGATTCTTCTCTCCTAAGCTTTTCCAATATTCGAGGGACTTCAGTAGCGTACTTCTCAAATTGTTGGATGATGTAGACTTCCTTGAGATGTTGTTGATCTCCGGGACTGTCGGAAAGCGCTTTGTCGTTTCAAGTCGATCTCCGGGAAGAACTTCGTTGATCACTCATTCGAAGAGCTATGTAGTTGATATTGTAGCTTTCTCCAATTGAAGAATGCTTGTTGAAGAGTTTTCTTGATGCCGTTATAATGTCATGTCCATCCCCTATTTATAGTTGTGGGGGGTGGACAAGGTTGCATATGATTGGCCAAAGGATGTCATTTTGACACTTGGCATGTTGTGATTGGTTCATGCACTTGATTGAGACTACCACCTCATTTGGACACGTGGCATCGCCTTATTGGTCTTGGATGCCTAGTCATTGTGACATGTGGCATGAGTTTGGGCTTCAAGGTGAAATGAACCTTGGATTTGGATTTAATAAGATGGACTTATTTATGTGTAAAGTCCAAATTAATCATTCAGCCCAAACGAACATGAATTTAATTCAAATTTAGTATGAATTTAACCCAATACAATTTATGTGTCTACAAATGCCCCTTACTTCGAGACTTGTCGAAGTTTGGCGACAAGACTTGAAGTATTCATGAATGTTTTTTCATTTTTTGAGACTTGTCGACGTGTAGGCTTGTCGAATTTGATGACGAAAGTTTAAGTCTTCATGAATGTGTATTCATTTTTTAGACTTCCCTACTGTAGGCTTGCCGAATTTGACGACGAGGGTTAAAGTCTTCATGAATGCATTTTCATTTTTTGAGACTTCTCTACGTGTAGGCTTCCAAATTTGACGACGAGAGTTGAAGTCTTTATGAATGTATTGTTGAGACTTCAAGAGTATTTATTTCTTGTCGTCGCATTCTAACTAGGTCACTACAAATGATTTGTTTGTAGTGATCTCAATTTTTTTTATAAAACATTCTTGCTCGACAACCACGTGGACCCTCTATATTGATTTCAAATAGATGGGTCTAGTGAGTAGTAACATTAATTTTCCGTGTGATCTTTCTTGCAAGGTGTAAAAAAAACAAGAAGATTGATTGGATTTTGAATCAAATAAAAAAGAATATTAACTTTCCTTTGGTATCCGAGTCAATGAAGATATTCTTCTTTCCGTAACTCTTTGGTTCATCCTTCCATATTGGTGTGGCTTCAAAATGGACATGGAGTATCTCAACCCAAATCAGATTTTCTTCTTCCAAATTCACCTTATTATGCCTTATGGAAGGATTAGAAAACTTACACAAGAATCCCTATATAATCCTCTCCAATGCATAAAGAATTTCATCACACAAAATTTTAGACGCTGCAAAAAAAAAGTTATCCGAGTGTATTTAACTATTCAATTGCGACGTTGCTTGTTTTTATCAAATTGAGAGACGTAGCCTCCATCATATCTCAAAAGAAACTTCAAGCAAAGTATTCTTGCTACTTGCTCAGGTAACTTAGAATCTTGTTTAGCAATAACCCGTTTTGATGGTTCAGCTTTGCACGCCTGTAGTGTAAAATTTATTTCTAATTGTACAAAAATTGAAATCACAAACCGTTTGATTTTTCCAAAACTAGAAACACGGGGCTATAAGATAGAAAAAAAGCCGCAGCCAAACTTCTATTCCATTGCTACAGTTTTTTATCTTCAATGTTGAATCTGCTTCTGATTGACAGATTTGCGCATCCATAGTGTAAAATTCATTTCTAATTGTAGAAAAATAGAAATCGCAAGACATTTAGTTTTTCCGAAACTAGAAACATGGCACTACAACATATAAAATATTTGTAGCCAAATTCCTCTTCAATTGCTACAGTTTTGATCTTCAAGGTTGAACCCGTTTCTGATTGACAGATTTGCGCGTCCGTAGTGTAAAATTCATTTCTAATTGTAGAAAAATCAAAATCGCAAGACGTTTGATTTTTCCGAAACTAGAAACATGGAACTACGACATATAAAATATTTGTAGCCAAATTACTCTTCAATTGTTACAGTTTTAATTTTCAAGGTTGATGAACTTATTTCTGATGGTCAAATCTTTTTGTCTTTTGATTACTCCAATTGTGTTTTCGCCAATGTAACCCCCCTTTTTTTCCAGAGTCACGTTGTGTAATCTTGATTTCCAGTAGCGACAATGGACTTTAGTGATCGAGATGCGCCATACCCTTGCCTTGAAATCATGGAGAACAAGCAACATTCAGGCGCCAAAGTTCTCACCTTGAAAGTTCATGCTCCGGTGATTGGCGCTTTCCCACTTGTTAGAAAGACGCTGGACACATCTCATCATCTCCCAGAGTGGTCGTCAACAAAAATGAAGGATGTCACGGATAATTTCTTCGGCAATGTCCCAACTGAAAAAGTTCTCTTGAAGTCTTCCACTAATCAAAATGTTGTTGTTGCCATCCCTCCTTGTTGTGATGAGAATCTTAGCAGTTGGCGTGTTCCTTCTTCCGGGTTTGGTGAGGTTCGTTATACGTCTGGCTATTGGGAGTGGGTAGAAGATGTGCTTGCCCGTTGCAAGGAGACTTTGGATAACATCAAGACTTATGATGCTATCTTTGCTTTAATATTCACATATGACCATAACGAAAATGTTTTCCAGGCCTTTTTCGAGAATTGGCGTCCATCCACCAATACGGTCTCTACCTTCGTCGGAGAGTTATTTATTTCTTTATGGGATTCGAGAACCATTGGAGGTCCTCTTATTCATGGTTCCTTTTATGATGAAGTTATACCCTCGGCTAAGGAGTTGACACATGTAGATGATCAAGGGAAGTCTATTCTCCTAAGAAGCTGCTCCTTCTTGATTTTGGCGTTCTACCGACTTACCAAAGGTGCCATTGACGAAGTATCCTTTCGAGAATGGACAAAGTTTTGGTTTAGGGGACCGAGAAAATATGTCGAGCCTTCACTAAGGATGTTTAAGAATTGTATGAAACCAAGGATGAATCATGATCCTTCTGAAAATATTGACATGAGCTTTCTGCCTCGAACCAAAGAAGAGAATGCTCCTTTTGTCGAGCTAGGCGTAGAAGAATCATTCAGAGATGAGACTCATCTGGCGGCTTTTCTTGCATGTTGGCTTTGAAAGTTTGTTCTTCCTAACAAGAAAACTGATTGTATTCGTGCTAGTGTCTTCAAAGTTGCAAGCTTGATGGCTCATGGAGAAATATTTTCTTTGGCGGTTCCGATCCTTGCAAGCATCTATAGCGGCCTCCGGGATATATCCACTTCTTCAAACTTAGGTGCTTGCAACACATTACTTCCCATTCATTATGTATATGGATGGAAAGATGAGTATTTTGAGACCTACTACCGTATTACCCGTCCTCAACGAGGTGTGCGAATGTGGCAGATTTCTGGAGAAAAGATGCAAAACATTTTGACCTTGTTGACGCTCGCAAGTTATTTCAACAAGTGAATGTGCATAACCTCCACAATCTGGCCATGCTACAAGGAAAAGAGCTACATATTGATGATAGTGGAAAATTGTCCACTTCGTGGAGTGATTTCCTTATAGGCATTCGCTTAAGTTTTGTCACTTTGATGCTGGATGATGAACTGATTGTGGAGCCTTATAGCCCTCACTGATTCAGTCGACAATTTGGATATTGTCAAGATATTCCTGGTGCACTCATAGAGCACCATTATGATGGTTCACTACTAGCGTTGGTGCAACTATGTGATTCATGTGTTCATCTTGGAAGCATAACTCATAGACGTAAAATATATGTAAAAATCACGGCTAAAAGCTTTCCAGATTAGTACAGATATATTTTCAAAGTTAGCATAAATTCTGCCTCGCTCAACTCTTCAGCTTAGAGCAACTTTGGGAGAAAATCAATAACTCGGCGTAGGAGCCTCGAAATGATGCGATTCTTGTTCCATTGGAAGCATAACTCAGAGACGTACAACATATGAAAAAAATCACGGCCAAAATCTTTCCAGATTAGTACAGATATATTTTCAAAGTTAGGTCAAATTCTGCTGCCCTCAACTCTTCAGCTTTGAGTAACTTTGGGAGAAAATCAATAACTCGGCGTAGGAGCCTTGAAATGATATGATTCTTGTTCCGTTGGAAGCATAACTCATAGAAGTACAAAGTAGGCTTTTCTCCGCAAGAACAATCTTGACTTTCTTTAGACTTTATAATATAAGGCCCTTTAAACGATCGTAAAAAAGAAATTGCGTAAATTCTGCCTTTTTTGATCCCATGCTTTCCGTTGGTCAACAACCAACTAAATCTATACTTCTTCACTACTCGTACAGGGAAGGTGGAAGAAATTCAGTCTCTCTTTTTTTTGGGGGGAGCAGAGCAGTCAAAGAATGAACCAAACCAAATGATTGTTCTAGAATGGCTATTCCTCACAATTCGAACCACTGACACAAGGATTTTCAGTCCTTTGCTCTAACCAGCTGAGCTACCTGAACCACTTTCCTAAAGTCTGTTTTCTTCATCGAAGAGCGCCCTACCTTACCACTTGACTAGTAAGGGAAAAGCCCTTTACTAAACTAAGAAAATAGAATAGATAGGCTTTTTTCGCTTCTTCGTCAAGCTTTCGAGCAGCTCTTTCAACTGCCGCCTAATCCCCCAACATGCTCAAGAACCGAGATCTCCAGATTAATACAGATAATACAGATCTCCAGATTAATACAGATATATTTTCAAAGTTAGCTTGAATTCTGAAACTATGAGATCCTCGTTTCATTGTAAGGAGTGCGTCTTTGGTGTGAAATCCAAAATTTGATGTAAGAGTGGTGAAACTATGAGTTTCTTATTTCATTGTAATAGAGCATCAAGAACAACACTATTTATAGAAGTTACAACAAAATTCATTCCAAATTGATGAGAATTAAATTTTTCAAGTTGACTATACGCCCAGAATGTCAATTCCTCAACTTTGTTCGCTCTTGACAACAACAAAAAAAAAACTTGTCTCTTGAGCTTGGAGTGTTCACGTCATGATCTTTGCGGGTACATCATTTCAACATAATAGGGCTTTGATCCGAAGGGAATCCCGATTTGATGTTGTAGGTAAAGATGCCCCTAATTTTGAGTAACTTACAGAAGCTTCACTGAATTACACAAAATTATCTCTATCGCAAGCAAAAATATCTCAAGTTAAATCGCAAGTCGTGTGATCCAATACCAATGAAATTCATCAAAAAAATTGATTAGATGAATACCCGAAGTTGACTTCCAAATCTAGCATGTTTGATATGCAACTTTGAACGATCATAGTAGAAGATCCATAACTCGATGTAGGAGTTTCAGTATTACGAGTTTCTTCTTTTGTTGCGGAGAGGGCTTCAAGAACTTCAATGTGTGTAACAATGAATCAGTGATGATCAAAATCTTTATGAATTTTCACAAATAGGCCTTTGAAGTGCTCAGATCAACTCCAAAATATGATGATTTTTTTTTAGCTTTGAGTGGCCGTGGTAGAAAATTCATAACTTAGCGAAGAAACATCTGAATCACGAGCTGATTTTTACGTTGTGAAGTAGACACCAAGAATTGCAATATATGTACAAATTATGGTCAAAACTTTCATGAATTTTTACAAACTCGCCTTTGAAGTCAAGATGCCTTGCTTAAATCTTCTCCTTCGCTCATCAGTGACGCATTTGAACTCACGCGTTAGCTACGTAATTTTAAAGAGCTAGTGTGAGGATCATGCAATGCCACCAAACCCCCTTCTTTTTTTACCTCATTTGAATGAGCTTAGAGTGATTACTCCAAGCGCCTACGTACCTTCGTGAAGCGGATCAAGTCATATCTTAGTTCAAGATGATGAGTTTTATTTATTTTATTCCAGTTTTTTTTTGCCATACACAATTTATGCTCTTGCGGGCCAGGAGTAACATTCAGTTTATGCTCATACCTTAAGGAGCGTAGACGACCTTCATGGAAAGTATTGCTTCAGAAACTTGTCGTTAATTGGACCAACTCTTACACCGTCTTGGTCTATAATTTTCTAAGCGTCACTTGAATATGTGTGTTTTATAACATACAGCCCATCCCATTTTGATGTAAACTTGTCACCGATGCGTTTGTTGAGGATTATGGGTCTCGTGACTACTAAGACCAAGTCTCCCACTTGAAATGATCGAGGTCGCACCTTCTTGTTGAATGCTCTCGCAAGTCGAGCTTGATAACACTCCAAACTTTGTTGTGCTTCCAATCTCTTCTCATCCAATGCTTCCAACTCTGCTAGACAAAGTTGAGCGTTACTTTCAATTATAAGTCCCTCTTGTATTGCTATTCACAATAATGGAATTTGCTTCTCCAACGAAAGGACTACTTCTACGCCATACACCAATAAAAACCTAGTCGCTTGCGTAGGGGTTCTAAAGGTTGTATGATATGCCCACAAAGCTTCACCAATTCTCTCATGCCAGTCCCTTTTTATACTTTGCAACTACTTTCTTCAATAGGTTACCAAGTGTCTTGTTAAAAGCTTCAGTAAGATCACTGGCAGGTGCATTGTACATTGAAGGCTTATGTTGCTTAAAACTGAACTTCTCGCACAAACTATGAGTTTATTGATGAAGGGTGTTCCATTATCAGTAACTATACATCTTGGTATGCCATATTTAAAAATTATGTTTGATTTAATAAAATCAACAACATTTTCCTTCTTTCCCTATTTTAATGGCACAACTTCAGCCCATCTAGAGAAATAATTAGTGGCAGCCAAGATATACATTTGTCCTTTTGATGACTTTGGAAGAGGTCCAACAACATCAAGTCCCCATGCATCGAAAGGCCATGAGGCTACAGTTGGATGCAAAGCCTCTGGGTATTGATGGATGTAGTTAGCATGGAATTGACATGCTTGGCACTTCTTTACATGCTCTAAGTAGTCCATTACCATTGTTGGCCAATAGTAGCCCAACCTTTTGATGTGAAAAATGAAGTTTAAGCCCTAATTGGTGTGCTCCACATGTGCCAGAATGTGCCTCCTCCATTGTTTGTTGAGCTTCTTCTTTGTCAAGACACCACAAGAATAGTCCATCATAAGAACAACGAAATAGTATTCCCTCGTGAAAGATGAATCGCAGTGCCTTTCTTTTAATGTCTGCTCTTACTCGTGGATCATCAAGCAGCCTTCCATGTTTAAGATACTCAATCAATGGTTTTCTCCAATCTTTCTTTTCAACCACTTGAACGGATATATGGTGGATTTCATTGATTTGAAGATCAAGACAACCAGGAATAACCCATCGATGACATACGCGCACCTTTGTTGTCTCATTTTCTCCGAGTGCCATTGTTGTGGCCAAGTTAGCCAAAGCATCTGCCATGCGATTGTTCACAACAAATTTCCTTGTGCGTTAAAAATTAACTGCAAGCAAAATAAATAAAAGAAAATGATATTTTTACTGATGAATCGGTGTGAGTACAATTCTGTTGTTCTCTTGATTCTTCTCTCCTAAGCTTCTCCAAGATTCGAGGGCCTTCAGTAGCGCACTTATTGAATTATTGGATAATGTAGACTTCCTTGAGGCATTCTTGATCTCCGGGAACATCGAAAAGCCCATCATCGTTTCAAGTCGATCTTCGGGAAGAACTCTGTTGATCACTCCTTCGAAGAGCTATGTAGTTGATGTTGCTTTCTCCAATTGCAAAATGCTTGTTGAAGAGTTTTCTTGATGCCATTAGAATGTCATGTTCATCCCCTAATTATAGTTGTGGAGGGTGTACAAGGTTGCATATGATTGGCCAAAGGATGTCATTTTGACACTTGGCATATAATGATTGGTTCTTGCACTTGATTGGGACTACCACCTCATTTGGACATGTGACATGGCCTTATTGGTCTTGGATGCCTAGTCATTGTGATATGTGGCATGATTTTGGGCTTCAAGGTGAAATGGACTTGGATTTGGATTTAATAAGATAAACTTATTTATTTGTAAAACCCAAATTAATCATTCAGCCCAAACGAACATAGATTTAATTCAAATTTCGTATGAATTTAACCTAATACAATTTGTGTGTCTACAAATGCCCCTTACTTCGAGACTTGTTGACGTGTAGGCTCGCCGAAGTTTGGCGACAAGACTTAAGTATTCATGAATGTGTTTTCATTTTTTTTTAGATTTTTTAACATGTAGGTGTAACACCCCGACTTTTAGAAACGTCTAAATTAACTTGTACCTTCGTGGAAAGACAAAGAGGTTGATCAATAAATTAAGAATGATGTGGTATGTCATATTTTAAGTGTTCAAGGTTTGAAGTTAGGTAAGTCGCAAAATAAAAGTTGGTGAAAGTTTTCGTAAGTTCCTTTTTAAAGATTTCTCTGAAATTTGGGTAAAATGTCTCAGAGGTTTTCTCACAATCTATAAAGATTTATGGGTCCCATGATCCATCAAATCGAAGGTCTACAAGTCTAGTTTCCACGCATCAAATCGTTTGTTCATACGACTTCAGAATAGGGAGATATTCCCATTTTTGCTAGACTGCGCAAGCAGGCACGTGAGGTGGATCCCCAGGTCGGTGGAACCTTTTATATATCATCTTCTTCGATTGTTCTTCATTTTTTCTAGTGACTAACCAGAAAACTTAGAAAACCCACTTCTAGGATCAATCAAATTATAGATTTTCTCAACTTAAGTTCTTGACGGAAGTTGTTCTACGCGTTAAGCTCGTCGACATGGTATAATTTGTTTTATCGATTTTGTAGCACATCATACTTTGGTGTTGGGACAGCAAGAGTTTAGACATATTTTAAGGTTTTGAAGTGTATTATGAACTTAAGATCAAGGTAAGACCCTTATTTCATCGATTCTAGCTTGAATAAGCCGCAAATAGCATTTTGCGATGGAAATACATATCTTTTATCGGATTATCATGGTATACTATATTATTGTGTGTTAGTTATGGTCCTGCCTTATTGTAGTATCGAGGGGGTTGTGATTAAAATTCGTTAGGCCATGTGAATTCAGCGAAAAAAGTATGTTAAGGCTATTCCCTTCTTACGACATATTTCCTTAAAACTTAGGAGCAATGTAATTGGGTTGTTATCCTTGTTATACTTATAGCCATTTTTGTTGATTGTTGGCTGCTCGAGTTGATATAATCCTCCATTATCGGGATTTTTATTCAGTTAGTAGCGTCCCTATGTTGGACAGGACTTAGAGGCTATTCATATTGGTTGTTTATAACTAAATTGCTCAATTTTAGCCTATTGGATTGTTATTGGTTCCTTTGGGGCTATTTTGGTTAGCGGCAGGAATGTAATCTATGCCTAGAAGGGCTATGTTCTTCCTACGGGGATATATTGATGCCTAGAAGGGCAATGAATTGCCTACGAGGCTATATTGATGCCTAGAAGGGCTATGAGTTGCCTACGAGGCTATATTGATGCCTAAGAAGGCTATGTACTGCCTACAGAGCATGTTGTTGCCTAAGAGGGCTATAAGTTGTCTATATGCTAAATAGATGCCTAAGATAGCTATATGCTGCATACTAGGCTATATTAATGCCTAAGAGGGTTATGTGACTAACTACGGGGATAGGGGACTATCGATAGGAGTATATAGATTGATTGGCACCTTTTGGGCTTATGGGGGCCTGGGTAGGTGGTCTTGTGTGTTGTTTGTACCTGTCGAGCTTATGGGGGCTTGGTTAGGTTATTGTTTATTATTTTGATAATTTTAGATTTAGGAGCAGGTCAATACACATATCTTATCCTTGATTTATTTATCGGATTACCCATAGTATGTTAGGATACCTGCCCATAGTCTATTGCCTTTCATACTCGGAATATTATTTCCTACTGATACCCCATTGCCTGGGGGTACTGCGTTCATGCCTGCAGGTCCCGACAGATGACCTAGTAGACTTTCTCAGCAGCAGAATTGACTTTTATTCGATTGGTTAGCCCTTTTCCTCCGGAGCTACTAGAGTTAGGAGGTTTGTTAGCTTTTGTTGTACATATTTTTATGGGTAGGCTGGGGCCCTGTCCCGCCAATCTTTACTACTCTTAGAGGCTTGCAGACTAGTGTATGGGGTTTATAGCTACGTTATGGCCGTGCTGGCCTAGTTTGTTGGTTTGCTGAAGCTTGTTAGCTGTTTGATGTATTGTCTTGATATATACCTGCTTTCAGTTTCTGTATAGAGATCATGGTGGCCTCGACGGCCTAATCAGGACTTATGTGCTAGTTGGCTATTTCTTTATATGAACTCTTGGGAGTAGCTATCTCTTTTATAGATCTATTGACAGGGGCCTTACCGGTCAATGGCTTACTTCTAAGCCGAAATATACTTGTTTGTTTTCTTGATTGTGTGTGGCTTCCATGCGCTAGTAGCAAATGGTTCAGCAGGGTCAGCTCGGGCCTGAGTTCTAGCATTAGGAGTTGCGCCCCTTGAGTTTGGGGTGTGACAGTAGGCTTACCGAATTTGACGACGTAAGTTAAAGTCTTCATGAATGTGTATTCATTTTTTTAGACTTCTCTACGTGTAGGCTTGCCGAATTTGACAACGAGGGTTGAAGTCTTCATGAATGCATTTTTATTTTTTGAGACTTCTCTACGTGTAAGCTTGCCGAATTTGACGACGAGAGTTGAAGTATTTATGAATGCATTGTTGAGACTTCAAGAGTATTTGTTTCTTGTTGAGATGGTGCATGGGCGGGAGTCGTGTTGATATCTCCAGAATGACTAATCTTACCATTTTCATTTATTTTAGGTGAAACATGTTCCAACAACGCCGCAAAGGACCAAGCTTTGATTGTGGGCCTTGAAATGGCATCAGATATGAAGATTCCTCAATTAGATATCTACGGTGACTCTCAATTGTCAGCAAAAGAAGATGCCTTCCTATGTCTTTGCTTAGTGCCAATCAACTCTATCATGCTTACGATTCGACGGGTACTGTAAAAATGATTGAGGAATACCTTCTCGAGTTGCTCCAAACTATCTGTGGACTTGTGTTCCAGGTCGATATACCAGTCGAATGCATTCCCTTTCAGCGAACGAACAAACTATTTTACCAAAAGGTCACCATGTGTTCCAGCATTGCTACTCAACAAAGTGAGCGATATGTTGCCTTGGGTTCCCATTGCCATCAAATTGTTGTAGCTTTAGTGGTTGATAGTTTGTTGGCATTGATAAACAATCAATTTGTTTGGTGTTTGGCACGGAGTAATACAATGAACTTTGTGGTGTTCCGCCATATTGAACCCTGATAGAGTTCGTTATCATGTCTTGCAATTGTTGGACAGATAATGCTGCAACTGAAGCAGATTGTTTCTCTTTTTGAAATTTTGACTTCGTTAGAGATTCCTCAACGTCCCTATTTCGTTGATCAAAACCAGATGGACAAATAGGGACATGACTTGACTCTCCATGTGTGAAGGCCTCCAACTTGTTCATAAGTTGAGCAATATGAAGATTTTTGTCATCAACAGATTTCTTCAAGGCTTCAATGGTTTGCTCTATCATTGCAAACTTCTCATCCATGTCAGTTGAGTCAGCCATCAAAGCATTGACATTCATTGAAGTTAGAGAATCCATTGAATCTTCAGATTCACCAAAGTCGGAGCCAATTTGAGAAAATTCTCCAAAGAACACGGATGCAAGATTGCCCTTAGGTGTAGCAGTTACGACCATCGTATGAGAGTTGTTGTTTTTCATCGTCTCCAAAGAAGTGAAGTATTCAGATCCATCTAGCCTACTGTTCTTGAACTTATGCCGAGTAATTGGGCCAACATGACTGAGATAAGCAGATATGACACCAGTAGAGTCTTTGTATGAAAAATCACCACTCTTACTGAAGGTCATCGCAGTAGTTGACTTTGTAGTTTCTGGTGCAAGAAAAAGAGATGAAGAGCATAATCGGTCCCACTGGGCGTGCAAATTTGTTCGCAACAAATTTCCTTATGCGTTGGAAATTAACTGCAAGCAAAATAAATAAAAGAAAATGTTATTTTTATTGATGAATCGTTGTGAGTACAATCCTCTTGTTCTCTTGATTCTTCTCTCCTAAGCTTCTCCAAGATTCAAGGGACTTCAGTAGCGTACTTCTTGAATTGTTGGATGATGTAGACTTCCTTGAGATGTTCTTGATCTCCGAGAACATCGGAAAGCGCTTCATCGTTTCAAGTCGATCTCCGGGAAGAACTTTGTTGATCACTCCTTCGAAGAGCTATGTAGTTGATGTTGTAGCTTTCTCCAATTGCAGAATGCTTGTTGAAGAGTTTTCTTGATGCCCTTAGAATGTCATGTCCATCCCCTATTTATAGTTGTGGGGGGTGGACAAGGTTGCATATGATTGGCCAAAGGATGTCATTTTGACACTTGGCATGTTGTGATTGGTTCTTGCACTTGATTGGGACTACCACCTCATTTGGACACGTGCAGAGGCAGAGCCAGGATTAAGATTTTGGGGGTTCTAAATTTTCTTTAGAACCGTCAATCAATTTTGTTAGGGGTTCACAAATTAATATATATATATATAATGAATTTCTAATACAAATACAGGGTCTAAAGAAAAGCTAATGGGTTCGTCCGAACCCACGAACCCCCACCCAGCTCCGCCTTTGGACACATGGCGTCGCCTTATTGGTCTTGGATGCCTAGTCACTGTGACATGTGGCATGAGTTTGGGCTTCAAGGTGAAATAGACCTTGGATTTGGATTTAATAAGATGAACTTATTTATTTGTAAAGCTCAAATTAATCATTCAGCCCAAACGAACATGAATTTATTTCAAATTTCGTATGAATTTAACCCAATACAATTTATGTGTCTACAATAACATCTACCAAGGGTAATTCTCGATTTTTGAAATTATTCTCTATTTCATATTTTAACTTATAATCATTATCTCATCTGTCAAGCAGGGTGGAACCATGTAGAGCCGATGATATGATTCATTTAATCTCTAAACATTGTTGGTATAGGTAAAATTAGTTTTGTGTATATACAGCCCTTTGGGCTTTTTCTTGTGTTTTGTTTTTCATACTTTGAATTCCTTTATAAATTTTTGACTCCGCCACGGTCTCAAGTATCTCAAGTTTATTGTCATAGTTAGTGGCATACACAAAATTTTTGAAGATAGATGATGATTTTATTTTAAAGATTATTTTTACTATTGTCATTATTTGTTTTGTTAGTTGTTACTTTTCTCAAATAGTAATTATAATACTTTTTTTTCTATATTATATGTTATTAATACCTTTCTCAAATAATAATTATAATATGTTTTTCTACCTTATTGATTATTTATTGAAATTTATTTGAAAATCATGAAAACTTTTACTTTTACTTATTTTCTTAGTAATAAAATTATAAAATTGAATATACTTGAGATGTACCCCTGTAAATTCATGAGATTTGCGCCTCATATCTCGACATTTACACTATCTTACATAAAACGTCTCACCTCACCCCCCTACTTTTAAAATAAGAGATAAATGAAATCTTAATTTGAGTGTGTAAGCAAAAATATGGTGTAATTTTAGATGCTTGTGATGTGTTAGATCAATAATGCATGATGGCATGAGGCAAAGCCCCACAGCTGAAATTATTAGTTTTTGTTTAACATAAAAAACTTGTTTGCTTATGCACATATTTCTAGATAACAAGACCAAGTGAAAATAAAAAATAAAAAATATAAATTCTACCAGTCTCAATTCCCCTGCTTCTTCTACATTTCCCCTTACCTTCAATGAAAGTCTATGCAGACACATATTTTTCTGCATAGTAGGACCACCTACTTTTTTTCTACCGCACAGCTTTGATTATTCAAACTACCCTTTCTACTATAAATATGTGACTGCTAACAGGTCAAGACCCGTGCAACATTATTTTCCCTTCAACCAAATCCATAGAGAAATAATTCTTTTTCATTTCAAGGTGAGAAATTAATAAAATTTATAATCATTTATGGCTTATCTTCCATTTGGGTTTGCTAAACTTTTGTTTCTTCACATATGTGCCTAAGCAAAATCTATGTTAGTGTTGTTTCTTTATGCTCAAAAACTATTTTTGTTTTCTCATGCTATTAATGGAAAGATAAGGATTATGTTTTCCCTTAAAGGGGGTTGGGGGTGGGGGTGGGGGAGCAAGACAAGTTGATTTTCCCTTCTCTAGTTACAAATTTGCTTGAATTAGATTATTTATGTTCCTATTTTTCTTTTTTCCCTTCTTGTTGTTATTATGGTTCCTTGCATATATGTTTTGCACTGCTTTGCTATTAGCTGTCATGTTTTCCTTTAATTACTGTTTTGATTTGCTTGAGCTGAGAGTTTTTCGACAGCAGACTATAGTGGTAAGACCTGCGTACACTCTTCCCTCCCAGACCCCACTTTGTGAGATTTCATTGAGTTTGTTGTTATTGTTGTATGTTCATATTTTTCTTTTGCTTTTAATGCAATTGCTGGAAAAAGTTATTACGTTTTCCTCTTTTCTTTGTGGGGTTTGGGGGAAAAGATTGGGTTGTATTTCACTCACCTTTGGAAATTCTTAGTGGCTTTGAATGAATAGGAATATCCTAATTTTTAACAAAACCAATGGTTTCTGTTTACAGGCATCTGAGCTCTAATTGTCGAGTGAATGGGACTCTCTCTTTCTATACTGTTGTCAGCATGGAATGAGATTCTAAGACATAGTAATCTTATTTTTCCGGACACCATGGGAAGAGCTATCATGAGATCGGTTAGCATTGAAAGGAAAAATAGAGAATTGTCTTTGATGACACTCAGTTTCAAAGAAAAAGATGATAAGAATGTTAGAAAGTCTGATTGTTCAGAAGAAAGTCTAAAACATGAGAAACAAAAGCTTAAAACTTCTGTTCCGATAACTAGTTTGGTTGTTGATCAAGCACCAAGAATCTCGATTCCAGAGCCTTTTGTATTCTTTTCTCCAAGACCTGTTACTGAACTTGATGCTGCTGCGACTAAGCTCCAGACAGTGTACAAGAGTTATCGGACAAGAAGGAACCTTGCAGATTGTGCTGTAGTTGTTGAAGAGCTCTGGTTTGTTTGCTTGTTTCTTTTGCCACCTTTCTCTTATGTAAAATCATTGATGTTTGTAGTCTTGTTTCTAATTTTTGTTTTCCTTCTTATGGTTCTAGGTGGAAAGCCTTGGATTCTGCAGCTTTAACGCAGAGCTCTATATCATTTTTTGATGTCAATAAACATGAAGCTGCCGTGTCAAGGTGGTCACGTGCTAGAACAAGGGCTTCTAAGGTATGTTAACAAGAGCCAACTATACGTCCATCTTGTCCGAATATAGTTATTGACTCAAGAATTGAGCAAAATCATGTTTGTGGTCAACAGGTAGGCAAAGGTTTGTTGAAGGATGAAAAGGCTCAAAAACTAGCTCTGCAACATTGGCTGGAAGCGGTAAGACCTCGTTGCTATCTGATCTTTCATGTATATGAAGTGTTAAAGATATACTAGGACACTTACTTTGCTCTTTGCTTGACTGCAGATTGATCCACGTCATCGTTATGGACACAACTTACACTTCTACTATGATGTATGGTTCAACAGCAAAAGTACCCAACCTTTCTTCTATTGGTAAGATCACCGGTCAGAAGCACAAGTAGTTTCGGCTTTTCATTCATGTGTCAAATTTAAACTTACATGATAAGCTTGCTTTTTTATTGAAGGTTGGATGTGGGTGATGGGAAAGAACTAAATCTCGAGAATTGCAAGAGAGCTGATTTGCAACGTCAATGCATCAAGTATTTAGGACCTGTAAGTCCAATATAATCCATCTGTTATCTACTTCCTCCTTTGTTATATATGTTAGATGGAAAATAATATTTCCAAAATGTTTCATGCATTATTATTACAGAACGAAAGGGAAGCCTACGAAGTAGTTGTGGAGGATGGCAAGTTGGTAAATAAGCAAAGCGGGATGCTCCTGAATACAACAGAAGGATCGAAGTGGATTTTCGTTCTTAGTACTTCAAGAGTTCTTTATGTTGGAAAGAAAAAGAAGGGTGTTTTCCAACACTCTAGTTTCCTATCTGGTGGTGCTACTACAGCAGCTGGTAGATTGGTTGTTCAGGATGGTATTCTTGAGGTATACTTCACAAATCATGCAAATACATACGTACATCATTTTCTTTTGTTTCATTTCATTGACTTTAGTCACATTTTACTCTGCAGGCAATTTGGCCATACAGCGGTCACTATCTTCCTACAGAAGATAATTTCAAGGAATTCATCAATTTCCTTGAGGAACACCATGTAGATTTGGCTAACGTTAAGGTAATTATACTAGTCATGTCTAATGTAGTGTCAATTTTGCGCAAGTAGTACTGATGCTAACGGGCAAATCATTAACTTCTTACCTGCAGAAATGTGCAATAGACGATGATAGACTTTTATCGGTGTCTAACAAAGACACGGAGAAAACCTTATCACAAAATTGTGATGCAGATAAAGCTAAGGACGATGGTTTGGTCAGTGATGTGTTGAAAATAACTGCTCATGAAGAAAACTTTACGCATACCAGCAAAGACAAGATAGAAGAACCAGTTTTTGACTTGACCAAACGTTTGTCTTGCAAGTGGACAAGTGGAGTTGGTCCCCGTATTGGCTGTGTTAGAGACTATCCAATGGATCTTCAATCTCAGGCCCTTGAAGCAGTCAATCTGTCTCCAAGAGTTAACTTGTCTCAGCCCAAGAACTGTTATCCAATCCCTTCACCACGTCCGAGCCCAAAAATCCGTGTATCGCCTAGGCTTGCATACATGGGACTTCCAAGCCCAAGAGTTTCTATTACTACCTTGTGAATTCACAGTGAATGATTTATTCACTTATTCTATTGACCATGCCAAGTTCTTCAGTTAGGGTAGTTAATAGGCATTCTTTGAAAGATTTTGGATCTGTATTCAAAGTTTAGTCACCCTTCGAAATGTAATTGAGAAATAACCACTTTTTAATGGAAATAAAATCTGGACAAAAGTACCTCAGCTAAGTTATGGAAAAATTACAGCATAGTATGCTGGAGTTCGAAACTTTTACAAGTGAATTCCGGTACACACTGTTGGAGTTCGAAGACTCCCTTTACGTGAAATTCCAAGGTTCAAATCTCACATGTGAAACTTCCAATATCATATGGTGGAGTTTCAAACTTTTACAAGTGAAACACAAGTACAATTAGCTGAGTTTAATCTTTAATTAGTCAAACTAAGATAATTATAAAAGTTCATTTGTTTGAGTCCACACGGTTTTAAACCGTGAGCTAACATAAAACAACTGGCTGGGAATAAAACTGATTTCCATTTTCTACCTAAGAATTGTATAATTTAAGGTTTTTATAAACCTCTTTTGTAGGTATTTTAAAATGGCATAAAACATAAATATGTCTTTTAACTTGGTCTCAGTTAACATCTATGCCCTTCAACTTTGAATGTACACTAATAGATATTTGAATTTGTACAAATGAACAAGTAGATACACACGTCTTATGTGGCATAATACACATAGGACGCCACATATGACACATATATTTACTTGTTCAATTTTATATAAGTTTAAATATCTAACTATGTACAACCAAAGTTTGAGGCATCAAGTTAAAAAGACATGTTTATCTATTATGCCTTTTAAAATCACCAGCAAGTATAATGGGCTAACAGATGCTCCCTCTGAAGTCTCTGGTATATAAAAAATGGCTACTTTGCCCATTTCACTTTTTCAATGCACAAAATAAGATTTCTTTACGAGAATCATACTAGAATTGGTGGGCTGCGCCAGGTCAAGGTTGTAGTGTAATTGTGTTTGGTACAGAGGAAAATATTTTTCATAAAAAATGTTTTCCTAAAAAATATGTTTTTTGAAAGACAAGTTGATTTCTAACTTAAATTTCATGTTTGCTTGGTAAGTGAAAAATATTTTCTAGTATTTGGTTGGTGAATGAAAAACATTCTCCATAAAATATCTTTTATTTTTTATTAGAGAGTAGAAAATATATAGTTTCTGATCCGGAAGCCAACCCCGATAACTAATCCGAGATCCGACCTAGATACCAAAATCGGAGCCTGACCCCGACTCTCGACTCATGACCCAACATTCAAACTGGAGCTCGACCCCTATCCCGACACTTAAATTGGGACACAACACTGACGCCCAATCTAGGATCTAACCCAAAATTCGACCTAGGACCTGATCCTGATTCCTAACTTGTGACTCGACCCTGACCCTAACATCCGAAGCTAGACACGACTCCGATAATCGATCTGGGATTCAATTCCAACATTCGAATCAAAATTTGACCTTGACAATTGACTCGAACATGCATTCATACTAGACCGACTCCGACCCCAATGACTAACCTGAGACCTGATCTCGACACTCAACCTAAGACCCAACACATAAACCAGGGCTCGACTTCCAAACTAAGACCCAATCCTAATACCCAAAGCGGGACCCAACTTCTAAATTAGGACAATACTCAAATTGAGACTCAACTTTCAAACCAAGATCCGACAACAACATCTGACTCGAGACTCGACGCCCGAATCAAAATCCGATTTCCAAACCAAGATTCGACCCCGACATCCGACTCAAAACCCAACTTTTGAATCGGGACTCGACCACTCAACACCCACCCCGACTGATCCTGACTCCCAACTCTAAACTCAACTTTCCAATTGAGACTCAATACTGAATCCCCATTCGTGACCCGACTTCCAAATCGGGACCCAACCCCGATACCTGACCTAGGAGTCGACCTCGACTCTTGATATGAAATTTGATATCGACACCTGACTCAACACCATACCCCAACACCTGACTCATGACTCGACCCCTACACCTGATATGAGATTTGACTTCGAATCCTGACTCGAGACCCGACATCCAAATCGGGATCCGACCCTGATACGAGACCAGAGAGTTGGGTCTCGAATTAAGGTCGGGAGTCGGGTTCCGAATCAAGAATCAAGAGTTGAATCCCTAATTAGTATTAGTCTTTAGTATCCGAGACTTGAGTTAAGATGAAAAATTAAGTCCTTGATTAGTATCAAGGGTGAGACCCAAGACTTAAGTTAGGGTGGAAAATTGAGGTATGAGGATGTAAAAGAGTTTTGAGAAATGTTTTTGGATAAGTCATTTTTCTTAAATTTGAGAAAAATAAATTCATTTGAAAAATATTTTTCAAAAGATTTTAACCAACCAAAGAAAAAATTGTTCGTACCAAACAGACTTGACACTTGTTACATAGAATCTTGTTTGCTTATGCACATATTTCTAGATTTCAACACCAAGTAAAAAAGTAAAAATATCCACGAGTCTCAATTCCCTGCTTCTTGTCTCCTTATATTCAATGAAAGTCTACGCAGACTTATATTTTTCTACTGAGTAGGACCACCTACTTTTTCTAGTACACAAATCCTTAGAGATCAAATACAAGGGAAACAGCTTCTTTTCTTTTCAAGGTGAGAAATTATGGACTTGGAATCATTTAATGGCTTTTCTTCCATTTGGGTTTGCTAAACTTTTGTTTCTTGCAATATATTGAGTTGTTTCTTTACTCTTGTTGGTGGTGTTGATTTCTTGAGCTATTTATTGTGTGTGTTTGCAAACCTTGCATATCTCATCTACTTGAAAACCAGAGGTGTTAATTTGCTCTCTCTCTGTCGATTCATTGATAATATTTTTATCTTTGAGTCTTTTGTGATAAAATGGGCGGGTTGGGTCAAATTTGGGCGGGTTGAAAATGGGTCAATATGAAATGGGTAATAATTCAACCCGTCCATATTTGATATGGGTAAAAATGGATTGGGTAAAATACTAATTTACCCATATTTTCATGAGTAAATAGTATTCTACTTAAGAATTCAACATGGAGAAAATATTTTAGTCTTTTTTTAGATGAAATATGTTGAAAATGTTTCATTTAGTTTTATTGTATCATAAAATTAAAAAAAATCCTATAACTTTTCAATATAAAATAAATTTATGTTTTCCTAGAAAATGTTTTCATGGAAAATAAGTAGATTTTTGACTTATTTTCTCATATTTGGTTGGTGAGTAGAAAATATTTTTCGGAAAAGATTTGTAGTGTTTGGTTTATGAATGAAAAATGTTTTTGAGAAATATCTTTTATTTTTAATAGAGTAGAAAAAATAAAAATTTAAAGGTTGAAAAGATTTTTTAAAAACAAACTTAAATTTTTTGCGGGGGTGGGGGGGTTGGTCGATGGTAGAGATGAAAAAATGAAATTTTGAAGTTGAAAATATTTTT
>JAJOOR010012144.1:0-33569 GCA_036250505.1 Solanum acaule
ATAGATAAAACTCCACAAAAATCAATAGAAGAAGAAATAAAACCATATCATTACTACATAACGGGAGTAATGGAACAACGAAAATATCTAATATTAATAAATACAGGACAAGAAGAAAACTATATTACAAGAGAATTAGTAACAGAAGATGAAATAATAACTACTGAACAATTATGCCCTGAACTACCAAAAACACTAATAAATATCGAAGAAATCACAGAAAAGGAAATAATCATTGGAGGAGTACCAATAGTAATGAAATTTAAAATATATCAAGGAGATAAAAAAATCATTTTAGGAATAAAATGGCTAGAACAAGTAAAACCATATAATCTAGAAGACAAACAATTGACAATAAATTATGAAAATAAAAAAGTAATAATAAAAAGAACTTTAATATGATAAAAATATGAAAATATATATACTTGCAAAGATAATAATAGAGGGATATTACAACAGATATTATACACTAATGATAGATACAGGAGCATAAGCTAATATATATAAATACAATTGTTTACTAGAAGATAAATGAGAAAAATTAAAAACACCGATAGTAGTAACATGATTTAATAATGAAGGAAGCATGATCACATATAAGACAAAAAATATAAAAATACAACTATGAGATAAGATATTAACTATAGAAGAAATGTATAACTTCGAACTTACAACAAAAGATATGCTATTAGGAATGCCATTTTTGGAAAAATTATACCCACATATAATAACAAAAACACACTAGTGGTTCACAATACCATGTAAACAAAAAATAGGAGCAAAAAAAATAAATAACAAAAAATGAAAAACAACAGAATGGATAAAAGGAAGTGAAAAAATTACACAAAAATTAAAAAATATAAAAGAAGACGACCCTAAAATAAAATTAATTATATTCTCTATAGATAAAGTAAAAATAATCCAAGATAAGTTATAATATTTATATAGGGAAGATCCTTTACAAGGATGGAAAAAACATAAAACAAAAGTAAAAATTGAATTAATTGATAATAATAGTATAATAACCCAAAAATCATTAAAGTATAATTTTAATGATTTAACGGAATTTAAGATACATATAAATGAATTACTAGAAAAATGATATATACAAGAAAGCAACAGTAAGCATACAAGTCCAGCATTTATAGTAAATAAACATAGTGAACAAAAAAGAGAAAAAAGTAGAAGAGTTATTGATTATAGAAATTTAAATGCAAGAACTAAAATATATAATTATCCAATACCAAATAAAACATTAAAGATAAGACAAATACAATGATATAATTACTTTAGTAAATTTGACTGTAAATCAGGATTTTACTACTAAAAATTAGAAGAAAAATCTAAAAAACTCACAATATTTATAGTACCACAAGAATTTTATGAATGAAATGTATTATTATTTGGATATAAAAATGCCCAGCTAGATATCAACACTATGAATAACTATTTTAAATCCAACCGAGCCAGTAGCAGTAGGGCCATTCTTGAAGCCTCAAACTTTTTTCCCTCTCGCCGTTGTCGTACACCGGAGGTTCTGGGCACTCACGTACAACTGAGAGTAGGGATCTCAGCAGCTTTGGTTCCTGCAGTTTACATACAGGTATGAAATCTCGGAATCCAAACACTGTTTCATCTTCTGGTTTACCAATTTTTCCCAAGTCTTTTACTTGTATTTGTGAGAATCAATAGGACGCCCATTGATGTAGATCTGTCAAGAGTTTTTAACTAAATTAAAGATCAATCTGTGTTTGGTATGGAAGAAAATGTGTTTACTTTGCAAATCATTTTTCTTTATCATTTTCCAGTTTGGTTGGGCATAAAAGTCAATTTTCAGGCAGAAAAGGAAACATTTCTTCTCTGTCCAGGATACTAGAGGTTGACTTCGCACACACTTTGGAGTTGTCAACTGATTTATTTGGGTAAGTGGGGTGCAAGGACAGACGTATTGTTCATCCGCTTCATACCTGTCTCAATTTTGAATATGATTGACATGGCATGGCTTAGCGCCATGTTACTTGGAGCAGGATGCCTTGCTTTGGGTTATATTATTGGGATGCGACATTCTTCTCCCACTTTTCTCTCAAACAGAGCATCTGGCGATACTGAAACTATAATTGATGGGAAAAAGAGAAAAGGGGCCAAGCAACCTCTTGAAGTAGAAAGGCTGGCTGAGATCCTTGAAGATTTTAAAATGGTTTCTCTCTTTTCTCTCAATATCTGATACTACATTTTACAAGATTAAGGATGAATCATTATTGTGTTACTGTGTGCAGGTTTTGGTCGTCAGGAACGACTTGAAGATGGGGAAAGGGAAAATAGCTGCACAATGCAGGTAATTCAGTAATATTTTCCTTAGCCATTTTAATTTCCTTTGCTGGTTTATAGGTATCTTTATAAGTTATTTATATAGCTTTCAGTGTAAGTGCATAAACAACAATAACATACCCATTGTAATCCCACAAGTGAGGTTTGGGGAAGGTGGTGTGTGCGTAGACTTGACCTTGTGAAGGTAAAGAAACTCTTTCCGCAACAACCTCGGCTCAATTAAAGCATATCACAGCAGGTTTGGGAAAGTAAATAAAATACTGAAAAAGCCTGAACAAATCGGAAACAAACAGTATCAACAACAAATAATATGCTAACTGAAGTAGAGGCAACATGTAATGATAAAATTAAAGAATAAGACAACAGGGGAGTAATAATAATAATACTGGTAAGAAAACTAGACAATGCTCAACTGCCTACTAATCTTCTACCCTCTTTCTCTAAATCCTCCTATTTATGGTCATGTCCTTGGTAAGGAGAAGGAGCGTCATGCCATGTCTAATCACCTCTTTCCAATATTTCTTTGCCCTACCTCTACATCTCCTCATACTTATCATAGCCATCCTTTCACACCTTTTCACTGGAGCATCCGGTACATGTCCGAATCATCTCAACTTCGCTTTCCTCAACTTGTCCACCACAAAGGCCACTCTTAACTTGTCTCAGTTATCATCGTTCATAATCCTATCTCTCTTTGTATGCCCACACATCCATCTCAACATTTCATCTTTTGGATGTGCAAGTTTTTGACCGGCCAATGTTCCGGCCCATACAATATAACTGATCTAATAACCACCTTATTAAACATACCTTCAAGGTTTGGTGGAACCTTCTTATCACACAAGACGCAAGATTCGAGGCTCCATTTAATCCACCCTGCTCTAATACGATGTGTAGCATCATCGTCAATCTCTCCATTTCCTTGGATACAAGAGTCAAACAAATAATTTGATATTTGAATCAAAGTCAATTATAGCCTATTTGACCAAGCTTCTAAAATCAGTTTATTTTGAGAGGAGCTTGTGTTTGACTTGTGAATTTAAAAAACACTTTTGAGCTACAATTAGTGTCTGATCAAACTTTTTAAAAGTGCTTCTAAGTGTAATTTTCTCAAAAACACTTTTCTAGAAAGTACTTTTGGGGAAAACTCTTCCTGAAATGTCAGCACCCTTAGTTTTGTTGTATTTTTTAAAGTTTCTATATTTTTTTTTGAATTTTTCTACGTACCGATACAAATTGGTGTTCTTACATTTGTTGGCTATATTCAACTAATTTTTTCTAACTTTTGGTTGAACTGTTTTGTTGGTTGGTTAGTCATGCAACTCTGGGTCTCTACAAGAAGCTTCATAATCGGGCACCAAAGGCTTTAAAAAGGTAATTTTAAGACACATTTCAAGTTTGGTTGATATATTAAGTGTTAGTCATGCTGAAATTTGTCTAGCAGATGGGAGATGTGTGGACAGGTGAAGGTGGTGGTGAAGATTGAAAGTGAAGATGATATGTTGGTTTTGCAAGTATGTATCGTTTACGTATCGTCTCAGTTTTGTAGGACATATTATGTTCCAATAAGTTATATTTTTTCTTGAAATATATGTGGTTTACTCCGCAGAGTTGCTTGGTTGTAGTATATTTATTATTATTATTATCCAATCTTGTAGTCACTGTAGGTTTGTTTTTTGTCATGGGCTATTGCCTTGTTTGTTGATTTTGGTGGTCTAGGTTTTTTCTTCACTTTTGATGGGTATGTGTGATTGCACTTTTGTAGAAACAGTATTTTGGTTTACCAAAAACCAGGAGAAAAAACAAAAACGAAATTGCCATCCCTAATGCTTAGAATGTTCTCCTTCACTTTCATCTGCCCATGTGGTACTGCTTCAAAAGATCTCATGCTTGGCTTGGTGCTTGAGACAAAGTTCCCATCCCTGATGCTGAGACTTCCCTCCTCTACTTTGATATGATATGCTTATGTGCTACTGCTGTAAAATATCTCATGCTTGGATTGGTGCCAGAAAATTTTGTTTTCTGGGAGATAAAGAGGACATGTAAATCCTATCGTTGGGGACATGGAAATGCTCATTTCATTATTTCAAAGAGTAGATTTTTTACCCTTTTTTTCTTTAATGTAGTCCTCAATAATTGATTCCAGTCTGTACCCCTACAAGTGGTCTTCTATTTCTATTCTTTGGTTTAGTCCTAATTGTTTTAATTTGCCATGTATAACTATGCATGCTATTCTGGTTGGTCATTCTATGAATATTTCTCATTTGATCACAGGAAAGAGCAAAATCAATTAATATACCAACACACATTACAATTGATGCTGGGAGAACCCAAATTGCACCAAGTAAGTGAGATATTTTCATGATTTGTTTTAGTTGGATTTGATAGTAGCTTTCAATCATTTCAAAAAAAATAAAAAATCATGCCAACAATATCATTCATGGAATCCATAGTGGCTTTCAGTCATGCCTGCACGATCATATTTGGAATGTGATCAATAATGATGACCTATTGCATGAGGCTTTATCATCGCATGTTTCAGAACACCACCTTTAATTCCCTCAATTCCTAGTGCAATACTGGTATTCTCAAAGTATAAGATCAGATGACTCTGTAGAAACTTAAACATTAAGCGGATCTATTTTTTATGCCTGCTTCTATGTATGATTCAAAAAGATTATGTTTGACTTTTATTGGAGAGTTTCTTCAGCTCCTTTTCCACGTTGCCTGTCATCTTTCTTGTTGGTCTTTTTTCCTTTCTTTTCCACAAGAAAGTTGTTTACCACCAAAATAGTGCTAAGCTTTATTATTGTTTCCTGATACCAATGACTACAAAATCCTTAAGTTGAATGTCACTATTGCTGCTGCCACTAAACTATTGCCTCCTTTCTTGACATGTTAACACGTGTCTTTGCTTTACTATCAGTCTCGTTTTCCATCTCTTTACACACATGAGGACTGGTGGTAAATAAAAGATGTTGTCTTGATTTCATTTCATATGTGGTCTATCCTAAAGGAGCTTGTTACTTGCTATCCAGAATAACTTAAACCTGAAAGGTTGAAAATAGATGGTTTGTTTCAGTTGGTACAGGGGCAAGCTCATTGTTGATGGAGTTTTGACCCATGCACAGTTGGCCCTTGGGAATTTCTTGGTTTCAGAAGAAATTTGAAATAAAGATGGTTGTTACAGTTTCCAACTGTGTGTTATATGGTATCTCTAGCCCTCTACCAAACATTGTAGCTTCCTAGATGTGTTTAAGGAAGTGTGACTTCATCTTCTCGTAGTGAATATAAGCTTGTGTTTGTTGGTAAAGTTGGTATATTCTTGCCTAAATTAATTGGAAAGGCACAGATTTTTGTACTAGATATCTTTCCTTTTCAAGCAACGTCTTACTTATATTAAAGTACTAACATTAGGTGGTAAATGGACTGACATGTTACATGCGTAGACCTTAGGACTATTGGGAGCAGTCATAATAACTTGAATACAACTCTGGAAAGAATAAATGTTTGTTCTTTGTTAAATGCCTGTCAGAGCATTAAGGGCATTTGTGATCATTTACTGCCTAGACAAGAAGATTTTACTTGCCAATGAAATGATGCTGAGGACCTTAGGACCGACCACTAGACCGCAGGAATACAGGTATATTGACAAAGAGAAGAATGTCACGCAGACACAAATTCCTTACTCTTCTGTTTTCCAATTGAATGATGCTGAAGTTTGTCCAAAATCAGTCACCTTCTGTTCAAAGCTCCTTGCTGTATGTACTGTCTTAAAAAATTAACGTTTCTATCTACTCTAATATAATCAATCAGGCTTGGGAAAATATAATGTAATTTTGAACGACTGCATAATATGAAATTTTTAATAGTTTGAATTTTGTTTCACCATTACACTACCTTGTCTACTACGGATTTTACTGCAGCAAAGTTGCTTACTGACTCTTTCCTGTGTTTATTATTTGCAGACTCGAGGACAGTGATGGCTATACTTGGTAGGTTTCCCAATCCTTACTAATAACCCACTTGGGGTACTAAACTATTTGGAGTTCCAATAAATGGCTCATCCCCGTAATCAACTAGTATATTGGGCAGAAAGCCATGTTGTTTACTTTTCCTGCCACGCCCACGCCCACAACAATCAATTATTGTTAGATTTGATCATCTGATTGTGTTGTGTCCATGTATGTGCAGGACCGGCTGACATGGTTGACAATGTAACTGGGGGATTGAAACTTTTGTAGTCACTTACTTAATTCTAACGCTTTAAGGGCCTGCCTCTGCAGTATGGAACAAGAATGAGAAAACACCATTAGAGGGAAGTTGGGAATTCAGCTATCACCCATGATAATGAAAACATTTGTTTTAATCTCTATAAAATTTCTATCATGCAATGCAGTTTTAAATGCTCTACTTTTTTCCATCTAAACTGCCTAGCCACATAAATTTACTCTGTTTAAGACTTTAATTTACAATATATAAATCTACTATGTTTTATTTACAAAAAAAAAAAACAAACCAACAATTTAGTTTTGACACGTTTTTTTTTGGAGTTGGGGGCTGATTTTTAGGGATTGGTAATTTGATATTTTACTTTTTTGATTCCCAGACGTGGTAGGGTACTCTTTTTAGGTAAAAAAAATATCAATATTCAATGTTATAGATCCATTTTCTTTAGAGTTAATACTCCACTGTTCTTTTGTAAGAATGTTGGTTTCTTCTCCTCTTTAATAACTATGATTTCAAATTTGTGATTTTAAAAGTTTGCTTATTTGATTTTATAAACTTGTATGAAGAGCCCGAGATTTAAGGAGTGTTATAGTCATTCTAATAGCCCCATTGTGTCATCAAGCTGAATGTACACTCCCTCCATCTCCGATAAGTAAAGGTGCAAGAAAAAACAGTTGCTAAAAACCCTCCTAATGTTTACACCCAAATAGACAAAAAGGAAGGGAAAGGAGAAAGAGGTAGTAGTGAATTATTGTGCTGGTAATTTTTGTGCTTCCTTGTCTATTAATAAATTAATTAAATGGTTTCTTTAGTTGTGAAGCTGTTCATAGTATGATATTCAATGTTACACCATAACAATAATTTACAGCAACATTATACTCTATTTATTTTTTGGGAAAATGCATAAATTTCCTCTTGAACTTGTCTCGCAAAGTTAGTTATACGCTTAAACTATCATAGTGACCTATTACACACCTATACTATTCAAAAGTGAATTTTCTTACCCCCTAAAATTGATGTGGCAAAAAATAAAAAAAAAAAAAAAATAGGCGCGTCAGTTTGAAATTAAAGTTAAAAAAAATAATTAGAAACCTCTTTCCACCCCCACCCCCACACCTCTTCTTCAAACCCCACCCCATTATCCTCTTCTTCTTCATTCTTTATTTTCATCACACTTCTTCTTTTTTATCACAGTCTTAAAGCACAATTCTTTTTTGATTCACAATTAGGTTAATTCCCATAGATTTGTTAGTGAATAATTATATTTTATCTAGAAATTTTTTGATGGATTGTTTCTATCTTTTTCATTTTTTTTTTTTGACTTTGTTAAATAAATTTTGGTTGTTAATCAATTTTTGGGTTTGGGGTGATGAGTGGCGGGTGACAAACATTAAAAGAGGTAATTGAAGGTGGTGAAAAAGAAAAAATCGATATTGATAATGGTGGTGGTGATATTTGGTGTTGGGTGACAAAAAAGAAGAAGAATTGAAGGTGATATAGTGGTGGTGAAGAACAAAATCAATAGTGAAGGTGAGGCCGGTTATGATTTTTCGATGATATGAGAATTGAAAATGGGTGGGATTAGTGACGAAGAAGATATAATTATTAGAGAATTAAAACAATTAATTAGGGATTAGTTAGAGTATAATATAGTTTACAAAAGAAAAGTTAATTAATAAAGAAAAAAAATAAAAAATTATAATTTATGACATGACGCTGACGTAACGCTGATGTGGCAGCGGATGTTATACACCACATAATGTGAGAGTGGTGTTACACGTCTCAGGGGGTAATAAATTCACTTTTAAGTAGTTAAGGTGTGTAATAGGTCACCATGATAGTTTAAGCGTGTAACTGACTTTTCGTGAGAAGGTAGGGGGAATCTATGTCTTTTCCCTTCTTTTTTTCAATATACTTGCTGTGTTACAAATATCTATTTACCAATACCACAAACTATTTACATGTATATAATATAGTGTACACCATAATATATATTTGGTACTTATGATTTGTTACACCAAAATGCTAATTTAAATCAACATTATATCTTATATACACAACAATGTACACCATTATTTATTTCAATATACTTATATACAAAGAAAATACTTATTTGACTATATAACGAGAAGTTTATTTGTATATATCTATATCTATACTATCTTAAAAATATCAACTCCGTAACTTGAATGTTAAATTATTATAATACCCAATTTAAAAAACCCAATTTATTATTCTATATTTTATATTATATTATATTTATTCTATATTATATTAAAAGCTGACACCTTTTCACATTGATGGGTAGTAACTTTTTTGAAGGGTTGTGACTTTTTCGATGAGTTATGACATTTCTGAAAAGTTGTAATTTTTCTGAAGGGTTGTGACTTATCTGATACGACATGATAATCACATTTTCATACTATCATTTGTTGTCTATAAATAGAGAGGGTTTCTCACACTTTTAAACTACAAGTTTTACAAGTTTTCTGTTCTTCTTAAAACAAGGAAGATTGTGAGAGTTGTTCAATTACAATTACAATATTTGTTGTGGGTAAACTAGATGGAGCAACAAATATTGATGCAACCAGGAGAATAGAAATACTCAACTTCAAACGAGAAGACTATCTAGATAATTAATGTATACTCAGTTTCATAGCTATAGATATACTTTTGTAGCAACTTCTATTTGACAAGAAGTTCAATGATTTTATAGTTGCACAAACTACAACTTGGTGTTCAAGCCGTGCAAAGTCTCAAACTGTTGAAGAAAAATGATTTGATCAAAAACTTATTTGAAGAGTTTAAACTGTATTTAATAGGTATTCCTCAATTTTCAATTTATTTGTTGTACTTTTAGTTTTATTCAGTTTAATATAGAATGTTCTTTTTTCTTGGAGGGCGGGTGGTACATATTTAAGCCCACAAAGTTAAAAGATATTTTTATATATTCTACATATCCTTAAATTAAAAGTTTGCTTTGTTTTTTTAAAATTTCATATCAAATTAAAATTAGACAAATCTATATCTATCTTTTATATATACTACATTAAAATAATGAACTACCTAGCTTAAATGTTAAATTATTATAAAACCTCCAACTAAAATCACAAAATTTAGTATATCTTCTATATTTATATTGTATCATATTATTTATATTATATTATATTAAAAAAAATAACCTTTTCACATTGAAGGGTTGTGACATTTCGAAAGATTTATAACTTTTCTGATGAGTTGTGGACTTTTTACAAGGTTGCAACTTTTCCGAAGAGTTGTGACTTTTCCGAAGGGTTGTGACTTTTTCAAAAAGTTATGACTTTTCCCATGAGTTGTTATCTTTTTGAAGGGTTGTGACTTTTCTAATGAGTTGTGACTCTTTTATGATAAGACATAATAAGCATTCTTTCATACATTACCCTTTGTTGTTTATAGAAAGAGGGGTTTCCTAAAAATTTTAAACCACAATTTTTTAAAGTTTTTCATTGTTCTTCTTCTTCTTAAAACACCCAATTAAGTATGTCTTCTATATTTTATAGTATATTTATTTATTTATTGATACTATAGTATATTTTATTATAAGAAGACACCCTTTCACATTGAATGGTTACGACTTTTCTAAAGAGTTGTGACTTTTTTGATGAGTTATGACCTTTCCAAATGGTTGTGACTTTTATGATAAGAAAAAATATGCACATGCTCATACTACCATTTGCTAGCTATAAATGCAGGGGTTTCCTCACATTTTTAAACTACTAATTTTTTATATGTTTTCTATTCTTCTCTTCTAAAAACTCAAGTTTGATTTATAGACGTTGACAATCTCAAAGTGCAGTGAAATTTGAACACTCCCTAACATGAATGTTACTGAAAACATCAAATTTAGTATATCTTCTATATTTTATAGCAATATTCATTTATATTTTATTAAAATTTAAAACTCCAACAATACAATAATAACTAAGTAATGCACTATGGGAGGGAGGAGAAAATATATTTAACAGGTGTAACTGAGAGATTTTAAGAGTGATTAACTTTTAGTAGTAAACATAAGAAAGTTTACATCCACTATTCATAGGAACTTATACTTTATCATTCATTTTATAATTGTTTACTTAATTTTTAAGTTTTATAATATTCACATTATTTTTAAAAAAAAGTTAAGTACATGATTTGATATTCATGTGCAACGCACCTGCGTCAAAAACTAGTATGTATATAAAATGGTTTACACCATGGTATATAGTTGGTACTGAACATTCGCTTCACCAAAAATCTAATTTACATCAACATTATATCTTTATATGTACCATAATGAATTTATATTATTTCAATATACTTGTATAAAAAATACCTATTAAACAATTCAAAACTGTAATATGATATTACACTTTATCTCCTAGAAATCAAAATTTTCTGGCACAAATCCAAGCATAAGATATTTTTTTACAGAAGGACTAACAAGCGGCGCAAATGCCTATACTCATACTATCAGACCCAAGTCTGCTATTTCAGTCTACAAGGACCTAGTCCATCTGAACGACATCCGAGACATACCAAACTCATAAGGTTCACAAGTCTAAGGCAACACTAGTCTATCCTAGACTAAGGCCAAACATGCTTCAAGAAACACGTAGTAAAACAAGTGAAGCACATAGCATGCTGTAACATACAAACAACCCCCAACTAACATGTTATTACCCTCGAAACAATAGTAATCAATCCTAAATCATCTAAGAAGAAAAGCAAGAATAACTAGGTACCCACCCCCAATTCACACTAATCATCATGGTTTCACACATTCGTGTTCAGTCTAATAAGAAGAGAAGTTGTAGCGTACCTATAGGCCGATCGTGTGTGCTCCAAATCACAAAGCCAAAACTTTTCCATTCTGAACAACCTCTTAACACTGTCATGCCATCAAGAATAGGATCACAACGTCGATATGGTCATAGAGACAATAAAATCACCAAAAATAGAGATGGTCCAATTTTAGAGTCAAACGATAATCGTGGGACTGTATCAGAAATTTCGGAATTGATTGCGTCAAAAGGTCCTAAACTATTCCTTGACATTGTGTTCCAAAATCGAACACAATTCGCGGTCCAAATCAGCGAAAACAACAACTAGAAATAAAAAACAAATTTTATGCTAAAACAAGAGAAAGATAGCAGTTTCCAGACAAAATTCACATCAAATGAAGGTTCACCGATACAATCCAATCACTCGACCAGGTAGCTCCGACAATTACAGACATGTGGGAGTTTGAATCACCAAAATTGAAGTTCGTACGGAGGAGAAATTGCATTTTTACTATGGCAAGTCGTGACATGGCCTTAATATAGATCCAGGTGGCTAGCCGCTCGCAAATGCGAGGTGTCGCGCAAATGGGAACGCGCGCAGGCCAGTCGGCTAGCCGCTCGCGAACGCTCACACCCATGCTTAGGTGCCTACCTCTCGCGAACGCGGCCATGGGTGCAGGAACGTGAGGCTGCCTCAGTTGACAACACTCACCTGAAGTGCTAATGATCCAAAACTACGACGATGTGCTCGAGATTCATTCGAAACCTCTGCGCACAAACAAACTTTGCTACCGCATCAGATTCAAGATTCGAGACTCAACGAAACCATCAAAACTTCCATCATAGTTCATTACAACAATAAGTGGGTCCCACACCTAATTTCCATTTTAAGCCAAAATCTACGAGGAGCCTTGAAATTAGCCTGGAACCTTGGGAACTAAGCAAATGGTCGTTATAGATGAAACTGAACATTTCGGAGCTAACCACACTGATGCAATTCTCATTCGAGCTTGTTTACTAAGAATGTTGACTAAAGTCAAACTTAGGCCTCAACTTGTAAGTTAAAACATCTAATCGCACAGACTGACACTGCAAGCCTCAGGAGTTGTGCCGACTCTTCTAACCTAAAATGACCCTTATGGAGATGAAAAAACTATCAAAATTGGATTTGAGGTCATATTCTTGAATTTCTAATAAAAATGACCGTTCAAGTTTAAAAAGCTCAAAAATGCTAAAACTAGCATAAAAACTAAATGAACGACCAGGTGACCGAGTTGTCAGGCCCATCAAGTCATAAATGACTTGGGGTCGCTACAGAAAAGCTCTAAATTCTAAATACAAGGCATAAACACAAAAATGACCTGGAGGCCATTACAACATTCACTACTAAAAAGGACATTCGCCCGTGAAAGTAAGAGTCACAAAGTACCTAAAGGCTCAAACAAGCCAAGAAATTGCTCCCGCATATCATGCTTGGTTTCTCAGGTAGCCTCCTCAACTGGTTGATGCCTCTAATGGAATTTCACCACAGGAATGGCTCTCAAGCTTAATCGCCACACATCTCTGGCTAAAATGGAAATTGGCTCCTCCATGAAGGAGAAACGGTTATCGAACTCCACTGCATCATACGGAAGCACATGAGACTCATCAGGAACAAACCAGTGTATTATCGAAACATAAAAGATTGGATGGATAGCCAAAATATCAGAGGTAAAGCTAACTCATAAGCCACCTCTCCAACTGTCCGGAGGATCTCAAAAGGCTTAATATACTCTTGGATAAGCTTGTTCCGCCTCCCAAATCTCATCACTCCCTTCATGAGTGATACATGGAGGAAAACTCTATTACCAAATGAAAACCTTAAAGGTTGCCGCCAACGATTGCATAATCTGAGCTGCCTGAAGTATATCCTGAATCACTCTCACCTGCTCCAAAGCCTCCTGAATCAAATCTATACCACAAGGCTTAGGCTCTATACACTCAAACCAACTGGAGAGCGACAACGCCTACCATATATGTCCTCAAACGTGGCCATCTTGATGCTAAAGGCAAAAATTTGTCCCACTAACCTCCGAACTCTAACACACAAGCCCACAACATATCCTCAAGAATATGGATAGTACACTCCGACTGACCATTAGTCTATAAGTGGAAAGTTGTGCTAAGGTCAACACAAGTGCACAACTCATCCTGAAAAAGTCCTCCAAAATCTAGAAATGAACTGAGTACCTCGATCTAATATAATAGAGACCAGCATACAATAAAGAAGAACTGCGTCACAGATGTAGATAAGGGATAACCTTTCAATTCTCAATGAAGACTGAACGGGGAGGAAGTGTGTTGACTTGGTCAATTGATCAATGATTACCCAAATGCTGTCAGCACCTCTAGAAGTCCGACGCAACCCTGCCACAAAGTCCATAGTGATGTGATCCCACTTCCACTTCAGAATGGATAATCTCTAGAACTCACCACCATTTCCCAAATGTTCAGCCTTCACATGCTGGTAACTCAGCAATGAGACACATAGTCTGCAATATCTCTCCTCATGCCGATCCACCTGTAATGTTGTCTAAAGTCACAATACATCTTTTCGATGCTCGGATGGATAAAATATCTAGAATCATGGGCCTCATGAAGTGTCAGTCAAATCCAAGGTAACCTAATCAACATCAACTTCCAACACTCGATCCCAAAGTGCCACGAAGGCCTCATCCACTAACTGTCGGCTATAGATCTGATCAAGTAGAGAAGACTGAACTCCCATAAAGGCTAGACCACGCCTAGAATAAGAGACATTCAACTGAACAATCTTATTAGCTAAGTACTGAATGTCCAAAGCAAAATGTTGCTCTATAGTAGATAAGAAGGCTAGATTACCCATTATCACTGCCTTCCGACTCAAGGAGTCCGATACCACATTCATTTTGCCTGGATTGTAGAGAGTAGAGAGGTCATAGTCCTTTAGAAGCTCAATCCAGAAACACTGCCTCGAATTAAGGACCCTCTGACTCATAATATATTGAAGAATCTTGTTATCAGTGTAGATCTCACAACGAACCCCTTACAAGTAGTACCTACAAATCTAAAGTGCAAAAACTAATTCCACCAACTCCAAGTCATGAGTTGGGTAGTTTCACTCATGGAGCCAAAGATTCTTCAATACATAAGAAATAATTTGATCCCGCTGTATAAAAACACAACCTAAACCAACACTAGATGAGTTATAATAGACCGTGAAGCCCTCGCCTTAAAGTGGAAGAGTTAATACAGAAGTAGTAGTCAAAAACTCCTTGAGCTTCTGAAATCTCAACTCACACTACTTAGACTCATCAAAAGGAACATTATGGCGAGTCAATCGTGTCAAAGGTGTAGGAATGGTGGATGATGAGTCCAAAAATTAGACTCATTTAGGGCTTTATTTTGATAGAAATAGTGTCCTTAAATGCTTATTTTGTCTCAATATTTGATGAAAACTCTTAAGTTTCAGGTATTTGAAGTTTTAGTGGAAACATGGACACTTAGGCGCAAAAAGGAACAAAAAAGCTGAAAAGAACGAAGATGCTGAAGCATGAACATCGCCAAAGACACTTGGCAATTCGTAGAAGGGACGCACTCCACCCTTTGTTCCAATACGCGAAGTCATGAAGGAGCAGGATCAAAAAGGCGATTAAAGGAGTAGTCAGTGTTCCGCCGAATAGATCCGCGAAGCAATACTATGTCACCCAATGACACAGAGCATGACGATGCTGAAGGCTAGTGCAAGATGGCGACGAACTACGCCAAAGGGAGAATCGCCGAGTTAATCAACGATTCCGACTAACCTCGCTGAATGATCCACCAACACTATTTTCTGAAGTCTATAAATACTAAACTTATTATTAATTTTAAGGAGGGAACATTTATTTTAATTTCCAGAATAGAATAGTACTTTTTTGGATATTTTCTCTCAAGTTTGGAGTGGGTTTTTGGGAGACGTGAAGAAAGAAGAATTTCATCTTCCCCAAGTTGGAATTGGGTCTTCTCCATTATTCTTCATTTTCTTAAATCAAGGTTTAATTTCTTATACCCACTTGATTTTACTATCATTTTAGGTGTATTTTGTTATTTCTTGATGTGTGGAAAAAAAACCCCATTCTTGGGGTGTGATTTAGCAAATATGTGTTGATATTATTGTTGGGTCTTGCTTACTGATAGGCTAGATGTAGTTTAATGGTGGTTTCATCTAGAACTTCTCCCCATACTTGATTTTCTTGTTATTTTAGTTGTTTCTACTACTTTTGACAAAACCCCCAAATTGATATTTGACACTTTCGTGTCAGCCCCATCAATTTACTATGTTGTTAATCGTTAATGTCTTTAGCTACGACTAATTAGAATTAAATTTTATTTTTCTATTAATTCTCAAAACTACTCCCTTGGGACACGACCCCAACCTTTGGTTGAGTTACTATATTATCGACGATCGTAGACACTGGTACCGTAGGTAAGTGTCGTTGGTCACGATAAGCATCAAATGGCACCGCAATCGGGGAGTGGTGTTATTTGGGAATTCTTAGTTAAGTAGAATTACTGGTTTTTCTTAGTGTTAGCTTTACTAATGTTAGTTGTAGTTTTGTTTTGCTTGTGTGAAGACCAACACAGAGAAACAAAAATGGATGGGCACTATGGATATCACACAGATCATCCTCTTCTGAAACTATTGAACCTCAGGGATAACCTACTAACGTTCAAACAGGTAGAGGAGGTGACAATTCCGGAATTGTGGCAGAGATTCAAAGAAATTTTGCAGACATGCCCATCCCATGGAATGACTGATAAGACACTATTGGATTGCTTCTATCGGGGTCTTGAACCCGAAAATAAAAGCATAGTTGAGCACCTTTTTGAAGGCGGAATGCCAAATCAACCCTATGAAGTCGTTGCAACACTACTTGATAAAATGGTTGAAATCAACAAAGAAGCCCAAAAGAAATATGAATGGGGTAAACTGGTGGCGCAAGTAGATGTACCAAACGAGTGATGGGATTGGAAGAGCAAGCCAGGGAGAAGGAAGAGAACTTTTCCCTTTGAGAGTGCAAATAGGGAAAGAGGCATGAGGGTATGCAATATAACAATACCTCCTCACTCATCCAACAAAAACTTGATGAGCATAATAAGAAACTGAATGACATGAAGGACAACATTGATATGCTAAACGAAGTAACTACTTCGAACTCCATGACCATTCAATTGCAGGATGCTCAAATCACCCATTTGATGACGAGTCACTATCCTCCGTTCGTTGAAGACTCACCTAATTACACCATGGGTGATTCCGAGGATGAAGAGTAATCTTTGACTTGCGTCGTGCCACGACGTTAACTAAGGTGTTGTTTGGGAGACAACCTAAAACCCTTTGTTATCTTCTATTTTACGTATTGATTAAATAGTAGTGTGTGGAAGGTGCTCAAAAGGTGCAAAATGGTGAGCAATAGTTCTAGTTGGTGAATCGCCGATGAATCCGGTGATCAATTCTATTCCGCCGTTTGACTCAAGATGTCTTTAAAATCTAGAGTCTGTAAAACTCGGTGAGCTCAGGACAAGTTCGGCGAATCGCCCACCAGATCGGTGACCGCTATGGTTACTGCCATTTGAACATCCAAAGTTGTTGAGAAGTACTATAAAACTCGGTGGAGTAAAACTTCATTTGGAGATGCGTCGAAGGACTCAAAAGTCAAATGTTGTTGCCGATTGGGAACAAAACTGGACAAGCCACATGCCAACGCGCAAAATGATAGCAGATGAATTATTCGAGAGCGTGGGTTGAAGATAGGCGCATTGAGTTGCCGAGAGAAGTTGTATAGAGCTTGCTGAATCACTCGACAGTTCGCCTGACGTCCCCACCTCACCTTCTAGCTAAAGCTACATCTGCTGAAGGACTATGACTCGAAGCATCTGCTTAACCAGGATTATTCTCTAGCCCTATCTCTATCTGTCTTTAATTTGGCCTCTAGATTATTATTATATTTGAGGACAAATACTTTTTGATTGTGGTAGGGTGAGGCTTACCTTTGTGAGTACTATTACTACTTGTGTTTTGTGTATATTTGGGTTGTTCTGCTTATAATTATGTTAATTATTGTTTTTTTTCGATGTTTGAGCTCGTGGCTCTGTTTACTTTTAATTGCAAAATGATTTTGACCCTTTCAAAAAATTATTATTATTTTTCGAATATCTTCGCCACCGCTTGTGTTGAAAGTGGTTGTTCTTTTGCAAAATTTAAGCCTCAGTTTTGATCAATACTAATGACTTAAATAGTGTTCACAATTGAATGAACATGAATGGACAGCTACGATGAGGCCAAATGAAGTTGCATAGACAATATGTGAACTCTTTGCATCTCGTTGTGATTAGCAATTTATCAAATTGATTCTCTTGTAATGACCGTTGCACACTAGCGAAAGTGTGTAGTCTTGTTTGACTAAAGTGTCGATGCCTTGTGTGATCAGCTTAGTTTGAACCATGCATGAATAAACCCAGAATTTGCCATGTTAGTCTGATTGATTTAGAAATGTGTCCTCTTGATATGATCTTAGGCAACTTTAAAGAGTGTGAGCCAAATTTGACATATACCTCTTTTGTGACCTACTCGTGAGTGTGTGAAACTCTTTTGAACACCCCTTAAACCTTACCCTTTTTTGGAAGAACCTTGATGAACCCTAGACCTTACTTGACCGACCATCTATAATCCTCTTAACTTGTGATTTAGTGAATAGCCAACTTAGGCCAAAATCCTAAGTTGGGGGTGTGGTGAAAGGGAAAAGGAGAAATCAAGAAGTGTAAGAAAAAGTCTCTCTAACCCATGGTGTTGCCAAACAAAATGGAAATCCTTCAAAAAAAAAAAAGTGCAAAAGGAAGTGGGTTTCCAAGCAATACATGGAGAGTGAATAAACATATGACTTAGAAACACTAGGAGAAAAAGTGATAAGGGAAAGAAAAATGACATTTTTGAGAACACCATATCTCACGAGAATGAAGAAGTCACTGAACCTAAATGACCATACCTTTGCACTTAGCCCCATTACAAGCCTTAAAAAGACCTTTTTGACCTTGAGTGAGCCGAATCAAAAGTCAATTGGAAATAAGGGTAAATCTATGGGTGAAAACATGCATTGTGTTCCTCTTTTTGAGTGCGAGCGTTGCATCAGATTCCTGATCTTTAATTGATTAACCTCTTTGTGGGAACGGGGAATCATTCTTTATGTGAGGGCATTTAGATACTTTTTGTTGAGCTTGAACTCGCACAAGTAGCAAGTATTGCGAGCATGAGAAGCTTTGATAGTGGTGTGTCACAACTTGAATCTTTGAGTCCACAATTGAATCTTCGCATAAGTAGTTTGAGTCTTGTTGTGTATATTCATGATTTAGTCTTGTGTAGCACTATTCGAGACACCTTGTTGAACGGCTGAACTTAAGTTTAATTGAGGACAAGAAAGCGGAAGAGCGGCGTGTAGATGAGTCCACAAATTGGTCTCATTTAGGGCTTTATTTTGATAGAAATAGTGTCCTCAAATGCTTATTTTGTCTCAATATTTGATGAAAACTCTTAAGTTTTAGGTATTTGAAGTTTTAGTGGAAGCATGGACACTTAGGCGCAAAAAGGAACAAAAAGGCTGAAAAGAGTGAAGATGCTGAAGCCTGAGCATCACCAAGCACACTTGGCGATTCGCAGAAGGGACGCACTCCGCCCTTTGTTCCAGTACGCGAAGTCCTGAAGGAGCAGGATCAAAAAGACGATGAAATGAGCAGTCGGTGTTCCGCTGAATAGATCCGCGAAGCAGTACTATGTTGCCTAATGACACAGAGCACGACGATGCTGAAGGCTAGTGCAAGACGGCGACGGACTACACCAAAGGGCGAATCACCGAGTTAATTGGCGATTCCGACTAACCTCGTCGAATGATCCGCCGACACTATTTTTTGAAGTCTATAAATACTAAACTTATTATTAATTTTAAGGAGGGAGCATTTATTTTAATTTCCAGAATAGAATTGTACTTTTTTGGATATTTTCTCTCAAGTTTGGAGAGGGTTTTTGGGAGACTTAAAGAAAGAAAGATTTCATCTTCACCAAGTTGGAAGTAGGTCTTCTTCATTCTTCTTCCTTTGCTTAAATCAAGGTTTAATTTCTTATATCCACTTGATTTTGCTATCATTTTAGGTGTATTTCGTTATTTCTTGATGTGTGGCTAAAACCCCCCATTCTTGGGGTGTGATTTAACAAATATGTGTTGATATTATTGTTGGGTCTTGCTTGCTGATAGGCTAGACGTAGTTTAACGGTGATTTCACCTAGTGGTTATGGTTTAATCTAAAGGGTTTGTAGTTGCAAATACAAAACCACCCATTTGTTTTGGCTTGCCCGAGAGGGAGGTCGCGAAACCAAGACCACTAGACTGATGGCCTAAGGAGTGGGTCGACATGAGGTTTAACCCGAGAGGGTGAGCCGTAGTCTTATATCCTAACATTCATCTTGAGAGAGTGAGTGGGGTAAGGCGTAGGCTGGTCCTATGCGGCAAATAGGTGTCCGAGAGGAACGCATTTGAAACGGGGTATGTTGCTCGAGAGGGAACTTATTTCCATTTAAAGCTTAGCCTAGTCACTATTGTCTTACAAATTTCCTATCAAAAATATGTACCCAACTAGTTATCTCAATTTGTATTGCGGTCACACCCCAATAACTTTCCCCATACTTGATTTTCTTGTTATTTTAGTTGTTTCTACTACTTTTGACAAAACCCCCAAATTGATATTTGACACTTTTTTGTCACCCCCGTCAATTTACTATATTTTTAATCGTTAATGTCTTTAGCTACGACTAAATATAATTAAATTTTATTTTTCTATTAATTCTCAAAACCACTCCCTTGAGACACAACCCCAACCCTTGGTTGAGTTACTATATTATCGACGATCGTAGACACTCATACAGTAGGTTAGTGTCGTTGGTAACAATAAGCATTAGTGAACCCTCTACAAACTGTTTGTAGTAGCCAACAAAACTGATGAAGTTCCGAACCTTAGTAACCAAAAAGGAAAGGAAACTTTCAGAAAATATTGAAGGAATCTGGTGCCACGGATTGACCTATTTGTCTTAGGAAGGGTCTCATTGGCACTAGATAAGTTTTGTTGGAAATTTCAAGTTTTTAAAGTTTGACCTACGAGTGAACAAGATGGACTGTAGGAATTTGGATGACCCGTATATGACTTTCATAGAAAGGATTCAGAGAAATAACATGAGATCTCAGTCTACAAGTAAAGATTACGAGTCATAGTAGCATATATGGGCCGTAAGATGGTTTAATACGAACTAGACTTAGTGGTATTTTGGACTTGAAATTGGGTAAACTCAATCCCACACATTTAGCTCGAAAGAGTGAATGGATTAAGGTGTGGGCTGCTCTTAATTTGCTTGCTTGCTTGTTGATGTTTGAGAGAAATCACTTGATTCGGGGTAATTGTTCTTGAGAAAATTATCTCCCTTATAGCCTAGCCTACTCACTAATATCTAGCTATGTACTAATAGTTGCAATTACCTATATATCTATATTTGCCTATAATCGATCACATCCCAAGAATCTATCTCATTATTTTTAATTCTAATTTTTTGTGATTGCTGTTTGTAGTTGATAATCAAAACTGAAACCCCAATTTGACATTCGTGTCACCCCTTGATTTGAATGATGTCTTTATTCGATAATTTTTATTCCAATGACTGATTTGACTGCATTAATACTTCCCAATTGAATCTGATACACGTTCCGCTCCTTGTGGGATTTGACCCCAGCTCATTTAGTTGGGTTTTATATTGATTTACGATCGTTGAACACCTAGAATTGGATGAGATGTGCTTGAAATGTTAAATCAATACGTTCCCTGATGAACAGGTATTGGCTGCTTCTTATGATCTTATCCCGTGGTTCACAGATTTTGCCAACTACTTGGCAAGCGATTTGGTTCCATTAGATTTGTCATTTCACCAAAGGAAAAAGTTTATGTCTGATGTAAATAAGTTCTTTTGGTTATGAGCGTTACTTGTTTCGTGTTTGTACTGATGGGATTATTCATCGCAGTGTACCCGAGGTTGAGATGATGAGTATACTCGAGGCGTGTCATTCATTGCCTGTTGGTGGGAACCATAGTGGTATTTAGACTGCTTATAAGATCTTGCAGTGTGGATATTACTGGCCTACCATCTACCAAGATGCTCATGATTTCACAAAGTCTTGTGATCGTTGCCAACGAGAAGGAGGAATTTCAAAGAAGCAAGAACAACCTATGAACCCAATATTGGTGATTGAGCTATTTGATGTCTGAGGTCTTTACTTCATGGGTCTGTTTGTGAGATCCCATGGAACGAAGTATATTCTTCTTGCGGTTGACTATGTATCGAAATGGGTGGAAGCAATTGCGCTTTCAAACAATGAGGGAAAGAGTGTCATTGCATTCCTGAAAAAGAGTATCTTCTCCAGATTTGGTACACCTAGGGAAATTATAAGCGAAAGAGGTTCTCACTTTTGTAAAAAGTTGTTGAAGGCGTTGCTAGATAAATATAGTGTTCGTCACAATGTAGCCACTCCTTATCATCCGTAGTCTAGTGGGCAAATTGAGGTGTCAAATAGAGAGATAAAGCAAATCCTTGCAAAGACTGAATGGCAACAAAACTGATTGGTCAAGAAGGCTTGATGATGCTCTATAGACCTATCGCACCGCATTCAAGACTCCCATAGGTATGTCCCTCTACCAACTTATATATGAGAAGTCATGTCATCTACCTGTAGAGCTAGATCATAAAGCAATATGGGCGTTAAAGAAGTTGAATTTGGATTGGGGCGCCGCATCGAGTCAAATAATGAACGACATGAATGAGCTTGATGAGTTTAACCTAAAAGCATATGAAATTTAGCCTTGTACAAGGAGAAGATGAAGAAGTACCATGATCAGATGATTGAAAAGCGTGAATTTGTTATCGATGATCTAGTGCTCTTATTTACCTTAAGGTTGCGCTTGTTTCCTGGCAAGCTCAAGTACAAGTGGACCGGGCCATTTACAGTAACTCAAGTATTTCCACTTGGAGCGATTGAGCTCGAGAACAAGCAAGGAACGAGGTTCAAGGTAAATTTCCCCATTCTCCCACATTCACAAAATTTTCCTCCCCTCACTTCAATTTTCTCCCCAAAGGCTTTCAAGGTCCGAGTTCAGTGTCGACGTTTTTCTAGGAGCATTTGTACTTGATCCCACACTCACCAACGTTGTTTACTTGTAAGGTAATCAATTTCTCCCAAACTTTAAGTCGTTCATTGTTTTAATTTGAAATCACAACATTGAACTTGACCTTGGGTAATTTAAATTGCCTGCATAATTGGTTGAATATAAGTCAGATAATACCCTTGGAATGATGGTGTGTGAGTGTAAAGTAAAATTAAATTGAATAAATGGTTTGATAGGTCTAATTGGAAGTTTTGACTTACGGTTTCGTTATTTTGATTATGTTGAAAGGTTAATTGTGTGTAATCGAAACCCTACAGATGATGAACTACTGAAAAATATGTTTAAATGCTTGTTTAGGCCTAAAGAAATCAGTGATTGTTGTATTAATATGGTTGGAGTCAAATCGGGAATTCATGCCTGGCATATCTTTGGTCCACGGCCACCACCGACGGACCGTAGGTCATGACCCTTCACCATCACTGCACAAAAGGTTTTGCTAAGTTGTGAACCGTGGTGTGGACTACGGTCTGTCGTTCCTGTAACACTCCGAAAACTTGTTGGCTAAACTAGAGCTTAACATGAGGGTTAGAGTCGTAAATGTAACTCCTCGTAATTAAAAATAAAGGGTTTCATTTTAGAACATCAAGTTACGACCCCAAGGACCAACCATGGGTCCTTGAGGAAGACCCTAGAAAGTTGCCTGGAAGGTGACCCACGAAAGGGGACCTACACCCCGTAGGTCAACCCATGCCCATGGGTGAGGGGTCCGTAGGTCAGACCCTGTAAATCAAGCTCCAAGAACTCCACCCATGGTTCACCAGCATGCCACATGGGTCCATCCACGGACCCTGGTCGTGGGGTCGTGGGTGATCACCAGTGATCTAGTTTGAGGATTTAGTTAGGGGCACTTTGGGATTTTCTGGTTTTAGTTAATATTAACTGACATCGTCTTATACTAATTTAGACTAACTATATAATGATTTAAGACCCCTAAATTAATTGCTCTTCCTCATAATTCCAAAATCCCAAATCAAAACCAACTCTTCACCAAAAATTCTCTCTCTAGAACTTCAAGGAAGAAAAAGTAGGAAGTTGGTGCTAGGTTTCAAGGAGCAAGGTTTTCTTCCAAAATTCATTGGATTTCATTGCTAAGTTATGGTAGTTCTTCATCCATGGATAGAATTCATCCATGGAGTCCCTTGCAAACTCAATTTCAAAGATAGAAATTCCCCAAAAGCTTGGGTTTGACTCCAAGTCATGGATTCCTTTAAAAAATGATTCTAATGATTTAATTACTTTATATTATTATTGAATTGATGATTTATTATGGTTTTTATGTTGAAATCCCCAAGAATCCATGAAATCCTATATTCCCAATTTTTGACCTTGTGATGTGGGTGAATTGATGAAAGAAGGATATTATGAGATTATGCTTGTAGTAATTGAGTTATTATCCATGTATAATGTAGCAATTCTATATGTGTTGATTTGATATGAGCTTTGACCTTTGAAACGGCAAGATATGATATTATGCATGTTTTATGAAGGTTATGTATATGCTTTAAGAACACTTTGAGAGTGAAGTGTCCATGATTATGATAATGTTGTTGTGTTGATTGAAATGCTATTCTATTGAACACATAATGAACATAATGTGAAAGGTTTTCTCACAATAATGGAGATTCTAGGTTGAAAGGCTTTCTCACCTAATTGAATCTAATGGTATATGTAGACATGGACGGTGAAAGGTTATTCTCAAGCATGATCTAATGATCTATCTTAATGAAACAAGTTATGATATAATAAGTAATCTGTGGGATAAATTCTTAGCACCGAGTAGATATTGAATATGAGATGGAATCTCCCTCGTGAGAAAGACCGGGTTTCTAGTAGCAATCTCTCGAGATGGAAGCTCCCCCATGAGAAAGACTGGGTTTCTAGTAACAATCTCCTTATCCCATAAACTACGCGCCGTCGTATGATATTTAGCTAGTGGATCCACCTAAAGCTAATAAATGATGGTCTTACCTTAGGCAAGTAGGACAACCCTTTTCGGTGTGGGTAACACTGGATTCCATGTTAAGCTCACATGGCCTACGTCGGTTAAGGCTTGTTCCCACTATGATTAGAATATGAATTATGAACTATGGCCACTCAAGAAGCTTTACTTAGTATGGGTGAGATTGTGGGATCTTATTCAAGCATTGCACAAGTAAGCTTTAAGGGAACTTAAGGAATGTTTCTCTTATGATATGATGATCTATGTAATGAATATGCTTATGACTTAATCTTTTCCGTTATCTTCAAAATGATTCTTTAACTTAGTAAATTGCATGCATTACACTAAAATGTCCCTTTGAGCATGTTTTCAAGGTTTTTATGCACGACTATCATACTTAGTACATTTTTGTACTAACCCATATTTTTCCTACATTTTCCTAAGTGTAGGGTCTGGTTCTCAAGGTGGTCCTCATTGTAGCTAAGGATTGGATTTGATCATTTCTCCTAACTTGTTGGTGAGTCCTTGTGATTCGAGGACAAATGTTTTCACTTAGTAGTTTGATTCTTGTATTTCCTTTTAGGACTTTGTTGTATTGGTTGTGTCCTGGTTGATTCAAGTATTGTAATAGATGGCGATATTGAGAAAAGTCTAGACTTCCGCTTTCCTTTATGAAAATTTTGGACTTGAAATGCGTTTTTACTCTTTATTGTTCTGTGCTTATGTTGTGATATGCTAAATGGCTTACATGGTGCCTTTCGGGGTTCTATGTGCCTTGTTACATCTAGGAGGTACCCCTGGGTCGTGACAAACTTGGTAATTAGAGCACATGGCTTAAAATGATTCTAGGACGATGTCTCATAAGCCACATCTAGTAGAGTCTTGTTCATAAGTGTGAAGCGCGCCACATTTATGAATGAGAGGCTACAAGATGATTAGGAAACTACACTTTTTTCATTACTCTTAAGTCGTGCCATATAGTTTAGCTCTATAAAGTCCCTCTCCTAATCCTTCTCTTGTGTCTTCGGGATATGAATACACGAAGGGCTAACACAAGAAAAATGGAGAGTGACAATGTGAATGAAGAAGCTCCTCAAGCTAATCAAGCTTCGATTAATCCTCTGGCTATGTCGGATGTGGAGGTTAGGTCGGCTTTTCAAATGTTGGCCCAAGCTATGACGACTCAAGCTCAAGCTGTGACAACTCAGGCCAATAGAGATGTAGTGACTCATGTGAATCCTAATGTGAGTTCGGCCGCTTCAAGGGTTAGGGATTTTGCAAGAATGAATCCTCCCAAATTTCATGGCTCCAAAGTGGAAGAGGATCCTCAAAGGTTTATCGACGAGGTTTATAAAGTACTTGCTATTATGGGGACGTCTTTGGAGGAGAAGGTGGACTTAGCCGCCTACCAACTAAATGATGTGGCTCAAGTTTGGTATGATCAATGGAAGGGTAAGAGACCCGTAAGAGCGGAACCGGTAGAATGGGAATCTTTTAAATTGGCGTTTCTTGATAGATTCTTTCCCCTAGATTTGAGGGAAGCAAAGATGAAATAGTTCATTAACCTTTATCAAGGAGGTATGAGTGTGAAAAAATATGCTCTAAAATTACCTAATTATCCAAGTATGCTCCAACTATGGTGGAGAATTCAAGGGCCAAGATAAATAAATTTGTGATGAGAGTGTACGGCATGGTAGTTAAAGTATGCCGAACGACAATGCTTATCCCGAATATGGATATTTCACGCCTCATGGTGCATGCCCAAAAAATGGAAGAAGAGAAACTCAAGGAAAAGAATAGAGAGGTGAAAAGAGCTAGAACTGGTGATGGAAATTTCTCCACTGCTAGGTCCGATGGACAAGTTCAACCAAAGGTCAAACAAAGGTTCTCCAACCAAGGTTGCTCAAATGCTTCCCCAAGGGTAAAAAAGGATAGGGTGTCTAACTCTAAACCTCAAGGAGGTAATGGTGGTGGCTCTTATGTGAATAGGCCTAATTATGCAAAATGTGGGAAGAGTCGTGATGGTAAGTGCCTAGCCGGCACCGATATTTGTTTTGGTTCTAGTAAGGGTGGTTATCAATTGAAGAATCGCCCAACATTTACGGCCAATGGGAGAGAAGACAAGCAAATTCCTATTAGTGGTTCAAACTCCACTGCTCCAAAGCAAAACCACTTTTATGCTCTTCAATCCCGAGGTGACCAAGAGAACTCCCCGGATGTTGTGATCGGTATGTTGAAAGTCTTTTCTATTAATGTATATGCCTTGTTAGATTCCGGTGCTACTTTGTTCTTTGTGACACCTTTTGTGGCCATGAAATTTGATATACTCCTCGAAGTGTTAGTACAACCTTTTTTGGTCTCTACCCCGGTTGGTGACTCGGTGGTGGCTAAGAGAGTCTATAGAAGGTGTCCCATTTCCTTATCCCATAGAATTACTTCGGTGGATTTGGTAGAGTTAGACATGATAGATTTTGATGTAATTTTGGGTATGGACTGGTTGTATGCATGTTATCCCTCTATCGATTGTAGGACTGGGGTGGTTAGATTCCAATTTCCAAATGAGCCTATCTTAGAGTGGAAGGGGGGACATTCTATACCTAGAGGTCAAATTGTCTCTTGTCTTAAAGCTAGGAAGATGATCTCCAAAGGGTGTATTTACCATCTTGTTAGGGTGAATGATGTTGAATCCGAAACCCCTTCTCTAGAGTCGGTTCCGATAGTTAATGAGTTCCTGTAAGTTTTCCCTGATGATTTACCCGGTGTTCCTCCCAAGCGGGAAATAAATTTTGGTATTGACCTTTTAATGGATACGCAACCTATCTCCATTCCTCCTTATAGAATGGCTCCGACTGAGTTGAAAGAGTTGAAAGAGCAACTAAAGGATTTATTAGATAAGAGCTTCATCCAACCGAGTATCTCTCCATGGGGTGCTCCGGTGTTGTTTGTTAGAAAGAAGGATGGGACTCTTTGAATGTGCATCAATTATCATCAATTGAATAAAGTGACCATCAAGAATAAGTATCCTCTCCTAAGGATAGATAACTTGTTTGACCAACTTCAAGGGGCTAGCTATTTCTCTAAGATTGATCTTCGTTCGGGTTATCACCAATTGATGGTGAGAGGGGTTGATATTCCCAAGTCGGCTTTCCGAACTCGGTATAGTCATGATGAATTTCTAATAATGTCGTTTGGATTGACTAATGCACCGGTGGCGTTTATGGACTTAATGAATAAAGTATTTAGGCAATATCTAGACATGTTTGTGATTGTGTTTATCGATGATATTTTGATCTATTCAAGGAGTGAGAATGAACATGTGGACCATTTGAGAATTGTGTTTCAAGTTCTTAAGGACCAACAACTTTTTGCAAAGTTTAGCAAGTCTGAATTTTAGTTAAGGTCCATAGCTTTCCTTGGTCATATTGTGTCAAGCAAGGGTATTGAGGTAGATCCTAAGAAGACGGATGCGGTCAAGAGTTGGCCTAGACCTCTATCTCCTTCCGATATTAGAAGCTTTTTGGGTTCGGCCGGTTACTATAGAAGGTTTGTTGAGGAGTTTTCCTCCATTGCTTCTCCTTTGACGACTTTGACTCAAAAAAGGCTAAGTTTGAGTGGTCGAAAGCTTCTGAGAAAAGCTTCCAAGAGTTGAAAGATAGACTTACTTCCGCTTCGGTGTTGACCTTATCGGAGGGTGCGAATGGTTTTGTGGTGTATTGTGATGCCTCTAGAGTGGGGTCGGGATGTGTGCTCATGCATAATGGTAAAGTGATTGCCTATGCATCAAGGTAACTTAAAGTCCATGAGAAGAATTATCTTACCCATGATATTGAATTGGCGGCGGTCGTGTTTGCCTTAAAAATATGGAGGCATTATTTGTATGGGGTCCATGTGGATGTATTCACCGATCACAAGAGTCTTCAATATGTGTTTAGTCAAAAGGACTTGAATCTTCATCAACGAAGGTGGTTAGAATTATTAAAGGATTATGACATGAGTGTCCTTTATCACTTCGACAAGGCTAACATGGTGGCAGATGTACTTAGTAGATTGTCCATGGGTAGTGTGGCTCATGTAGAGGATGAAAAGAAAGAATTGGTTCGTGAAGTGCATAGATTGGCCCGACTAGGTGTCCAACTAGTGAATTCCACCAAGGGTGGTGTCATGGTCCATAATGGTTCCGAATCATCCTTTGTTGTGGATGTGAAGTCTAAACAAGGCCTTGATCCTATATTAGTTGAGTTGAAAGAGTCGGTACTCAAGAAGTCTGTTGAGGCTTTCTCCCAAGGGGGAGATGGGGTGCTTAGGTACCAAGGTGTTCCGGATGTTGATGGTTTGAGGGAACAAATTTTAGAGGAAGTCATAGTTCTCAATATTCTATTCATCCGGGAGCCACCAAGATGTACTATGATCTACAAGAAGTCTATTGGTGGAACGGTATAAAAAAAGATATTGTGAGATTTATAGCTTAATGTCCTAATTGTCAACAAGTTAAGGTTGAGCATCAAAGGCATGGAGGCTTGTCCCAATATATAAGTATTCCCACTTAGAAGTGGGAAGATGTAAATATGGACTTTATTGTGGGTTTTCCTCGCACCCGAAGGCAACATGATTCTATTTGGGTCATTATAGATCGGATGACAAAATCAATCCACTTTATTCCCGTCAAGGTTTCTTTTTTGGCAGAAGACTATGCCAAGCTGCATATAAGAGAGAAAGTGAAGTTGCATGGGGTTCCTTTATCTATTATTTCGGATCGGGGTACTCAATTCACTTCTCACTTTTGGAAGTCATTCCAAAAAGGGCTTGGTACTAAATTTAAGCCTAACATGACTTTTCATCCCCAAACCGATGGGCAAGCGGAGCGAACCATCCAAACATTGGAAGATATGTTATGGCATGTGTTATAGACTCCAAGGGTAATTGGGATGACCCCTTGCCATTAATAGAGTTTACCTACAATAATAGCTATTACTCAAGTATCGATATGGCTCCCTTTGAGGCCTTGTATGGTAGGAGATGTACGTCTCCGATTGGTTGGTTTGGGGTAGGTGAAATTGCTTTGATAGATCCTGAGCTAGTTTATGAAGCCATTGAGAAAGTTCGGCTTATTAGAGAGAGGTTGAGAACGTCTCAAAGTAGACAAAAGTCTTATGCCGATGTGAGAAGAAGAGACCTAGAATTTGAAGTTAATGATTGGGTCTGTTTGAAAATCTCACCCATGAAGGGTGTGATAAGATTTGGCAAGAAAGAGAAACTTAGTCCCTGGTACGTAGGCCCATACCAAATTTTGAAACGTATTGGGAAGGTTGCCTATGTGTTGGATTTACCGAATGAGTTTTCCTCGGTTCATCTGGTATTTCATGTTTCTATGCTTAAGAATTGTATTGTAGATCCCGTATCCATGATTCTACTAGAAGGGTTGGGAGTTGACGAAAGTCTTTCATATAAAGAGATTCCGGTAGAGATCCTAGAATGGCAAGTCAAGGGATTGAGAAAGAAGGAAATAGTTTTCGTGAAGGTTTTATGGATGAATCACTTAGTTGAGGGGGCTACTTGGGAGGCCGAGTCCGAGGCCGATATGAAGTCCCGCTATCCTCATCTCTTTCCTTCTACTCCTACCTCTTGAGTTTTAGTGTTTTGGGAGTCATGTGTGTTATATGTGTTTTCCCATGATTTCCTTTTGTTATGCATGTTCTTGAGAATTTATGTGTAGTAAGAAAATGAGTTTTTATGATTTATGTTCCTCATGTTGTGTCACGACCCAAGTGTATACCCTAGATGTAACATGGCGTACTTGACCCCGAAGGGGTCTCACACAAGACCTTAGAATAATCATAACATAAGATAATAGATAAATATGGAAAATCTAAAACTTCTTTAAACCGTACAATCGAAAACATTTTCATAAGCAAGCGGAAGTCTTTACTACATTTTTGTCTCCAACCATCTATTAAAACTCTTGATAAAAAGACTTGGGACGCAGCCCAAATAAATGTCTAAAAACATAAACAAATGACGTAAGGAAACATGATGGTTTTGTCCTCGAAGCTATGAGGACTCACCAAAATCTTCAACTCTTCTTGCTCGTTAGAAACCTAGCCTCCAAAGGAACTCAATCTCCAAAGCCCTACATTTGATTAGAATGTAGGCAATATGCATTAGTACAAAATGTACCAACTATGAAAGCTAGAACAACATCATAAGAGCATCTCAAAATGGTTAGTCAACATAAGACATAAGCATTAGATATAATCACATAGTCATATCATAATCTCCAACATAAGCATCATATAATCATAAGTCAACATAAGACATACTAAATGAGCATAGGAGATACATCATGTTCATGACATAGTATTTACTTAACCTTTCATATTCACATACTTCAACCTTTGTCTTTCATATTACAAGATAACTACTTCACAAGCCACCTCAAATCATACTTGTGCAAGGCAAGGATAGCATCCCATAATACCATCCAAGCTAAGTTTCCTCATTTTAGTCATTCTTAGCATAGTTCACATTCATAGTCAAGACCTAGGTTTTCATGTCATAAGAGCACTATACTCCTAAGTAACCTCAAGGCACACTCGTGAAATGAATGAGGGGCTTCCAATAAAACCACTCACATTAAGCATATCTTGAAGTCACTCTATTCTTGCTCACTACTCGTAGATGTCATTATTGACCTACTTCATCAAGACAAGGAACTACCATCTTAAGTCAATCATGTCATGGAAGGCAACTATAACAACAATCCAAGCTAAGCATACTTCACATAAGAGAACACTTCATAATTAGCTTCAAGTGATACTTGTGCCATGTATGAATGGCTTCCCATACTACCACTAACACTAAGTACTCCTTTAGGCTAGCTTACTCAATGCTTACTATTTATCATACTAGACTATCAAAGAATAGAACCCTACTAGGCTAGACCTAACTACCATGGAAAACACACTATCATGCAATCCAAACTATCCAAGGAAGAATACAAGTATTCCAACCTAGCTACCATGCAAACATTCAATAAGATGCAAGCTACCCTTAGGGGAGTATGAACCCACAACCCTAAGCTATTCTTAGGAAAGTATGAATTCTCAATCCTAAGCTACCATGAAATGGGCTTGGCCTTACCAAATCAAGCTACCATGAAATGCATCCTTGCAATGCTAGTTCAAGCTACCCTTAGGAGAGTGTAGATCCACAATACTAGGCTACCATGCCTACTCTAGTGTAAGCTACAATGAATAGCATCCCACAAATGCTAATTCAAGCTACCATGAAAAGAATCCCACAAATGCTAACTCAAGGTAACCTTAGGGTAGTATGGTTCCAAAATACCAAGCTATGATGAGAACTTCTAACTCATGCTAAATAAACAAGCTATACATGAAGGGATCATAAATCACAACTTCAAGCTATTCTATTCTAACATGCTTTGATTCATTTTAGGTAATTAGCCTTTCAATTCTAGAATCATTCTATGTGAGAAGGCCTTTCACATTCTACATACATGCATTTATTTAGTACAAGATAGGTCATGTGGGTAAAATCCTTCCACAACAACTCTAACCTCTAGTGTATCATTTATAAGCGAGCTACTCATAATATTAGACTTACTCGATAAACCCTAGTGATCAACATTATAAATTCAACCCCTACTTTCAAGCTTTACTCCACAATCATCATACTCGACTAGACCACAAGAAATATTAGTCGCGAGCCTTAATCATAGGCAAATTCTATGCATAATTCATCATAAAGTCGCAAATTCAATCATTACAATTCATGGTCTATAATACATTCATAAGTCATGTTCAATTCATGATTTCATATTCCCATTCTTGGATAAGTTCTATACATAATGACAATTGTAGAAGATCTAACAAGAATCATCAATTTCTCATCAAAAGGCATAAACCCACATACTTTGATTTCTAGGCTTAACCATGGAATTCACATAAATTCTACATAATATCTTGAATCAACACTAAATTAACCATAAATAAGTTTTATCCAACCAATTGGAGTCATACCCCACTATACCCACTCATTGTAAGAAACCCTAGCTTAGATTGGGGTTCTTCTTCACAAATTTGGGGGAATTCTAGGGGACTCTATTGGTGGAAGAATGTAACGCCCCTCAAAATGAAGTATGATAAAGTAGAGCCTCACATGGGTTTTATGCATTAATAACTTGTTAAATAATGAAGAATAGCCTTTTAAGTCAGTTTTAAAGAGTTTGGAAGCCAAACGTCAAGGGACGACCAAGACGTTCAGAAACTAGCCTTTTATGTGTTGGTGTGTTCTAGTATTTTGTTCATGTGTTGTTTGGAGTCTAAAATCAGTGGAGGTGACCCTAGTGTATTAATAAATGTTTTTAGGGTCAAAATGTTTGAATACGACTCCCCGGGGCCACCCTAAGGGACCCCGAGGAGGACCCCAACCTTGGCCAAGCAAGCTGCCAAGGCAGCTTGAAGTTGTGCTTGGAGGGAGCATGTTCGCGTCGCGGACTAGCTCCACCAAGGGCCAAAAGTTTGGCTTGCGTCGTGGACATGTCGCGTACTATACTGTCTCAGATTTTAATTTACGAAACTTGTGGGAACATCTCCACGTCGCGAACTTGTTACCCGATAAAATTTGCGAAAATAAAATTCAAGTTTGACTTGTTTTAAAGGTCCAACTAAGTGAAGGGTAGTTTGGGTACTTTGGGGGAGCTATTATAAACAGTTATTCTACCTATTTTAGGGTATTTTAAGTTGGTTAAAACCCCAAAACCTAGAATAAGGCCCCATTCTTCAAATTGACCATTCCCTCTCAAAAGTAGATTCTCTCAAAAACTCCATTGAAGACCTTGATGAAGCTCAAGCTAGAAGATGGATTTTCAACTGATTTCTTCTTCAATTTCATGGGTCTTCAATAATTAAGGTATGGTAACTCTTGATTCTTGAATA
>JAJOOR010012145.1:0-19280 GCA_036250505.1 Solanum acaule
ATACGCAAGCAGAACTACTAAGTCTCTTTAGCCAATCTTAGACAAGAACTTAAAACGTACTAAGGGACACGGCCCCTTACAAATGAAATGAAACTTAAATGTCTATTACAATGATTAAGAAACTTCTAAACATAGTCCTCGAATCTTGAGGACATACCAAAGACTTGGAAGAGTGAAGTAATCCAAGCAACTCCAAAGCACCATCTCCTCCTAGTCATCACAACCTATACTTGTAGTAAAATAGAAGAAAGGGGTTAGTACAACACATGTACTAAGTATGAGAATATGCAAAACATGCTAAAAAGGACATTTGTTCGGAGGTTATGGTTTCATGCCATTTTGATAGAATCTCATAAACATCAACACAATAGGCACCTTACAAGTCACAACCAACAATACAAAGTCATATGCTTCACAATACCTCATAAACATACATAACCCATTTACCTTTACCTTCTTGCGTTGGACCTCCACCTTAAGTAACCCTTAAGCAATACCTTTGTGCAATGTATGGGCAATGTCCCATACCATCACCCACACTAAGGCACCACCTTAAGGTCACACAAAGTGCACTTACCATGCATACCTCAACCTTCACCAATTGATCACATGAAACGTATAAGCACATAAGCCAACAAGTCACTTCATAAAACTAGAACACTCATCAAATGTCATCCCAAGACTCACCTAAGTAAGACATGGTGAAGCAGCCCATACTACCTCTCCATACCACACCCAAGTGATCCTTAAGGCTACACAAGACAAGCTCCATTCGCATCTCAACATAAATCATTCTTTCAACTTAACGCATTTAGACAACTTCATTCACTAATGGCATAAGATCATCACATACATTCAATTCAACATAAACACTTACATTCAATTCAATATAAGCACTTACATTTAATTCATTATGACTCACTTTCACATTAGCATGCTCAAAGACCAACACTTTCATTAATCAGCCCAAAGAGACTCATTCATTCATTGTCATTACTAAGACACACCAAGATCTCCCTTAAATGTCTACTTGTGCAATGTCTAGATGATGTCCCATTCCACCACCTATCCTAAGTAGTACATCCTTAAGAGACCCTAGTTCATTCATTCATTAATGTGGGGGAAGAGCCTTAACCGACATAGACCATGGAGCTTGACATGGAATCCCGGTAGTACCCTTATCGGATGAGGGATCCCTACTTGCCTAAGGTAGGGTCATTCTTTTAGCCTTTACGTGGTAGAGAGCACTAGCTAGTCCTATGTGGGCACATAGTTAAGGGATAGAAGGATTGCTTCTAGGTACTCTCATCTCAACTCACGAGGGAGCACCCATCTTAAGGGTTGCTACTAAATACTCACATCTCAACTAACGAAGGAGTATCCACCCCTCTTCATATCCTCTCGGTGCTAGACATTACTCCCCCACGGAGTTAGGACATTCATTTCATTCGTTCATTTATGGATAAGGATTGCTACTAAGTACTCTCATCTCAACTTACGAAGGAGTACCCATCCTAGCCCAACATTCATTCATTAAGGAAGCTCTTGGATTCAAACATGAGAAAACCTTTCATCTAGGAACCCCATTCATTTAAAAGAGTACTTTATGAGACTATCCTCACAATAGACCCAACTTTCATTCATTAGCATTAACTCCCATTCTTTCATTCATTCTTCACTAGGTGTGAGAGTAGGTAAACATAGTCTATCCTAGCCTCACCTTCATTATAAGTCATTCAAAGAAGACAAAAACCAAGCATAACACATAAAGTCTTTACACAAGGTCACATTTCATGCTCTTAGACCATACACAAATTCACATCATATCACATTGCCTTCACATAATCAACATTTACTCAAAACAACAATCATCCAACTTTGCCTACGAGGCCATGGTCACAACATGCTTATAAAGTAAATATCTCCCCACTTTCAAAGGGATCAAACCTCACAATTCTAACATCTACAACATATATATATATATATATATATAATACTATAATCAAATAATCTATTCACAACTTCATTATCATCATAAACCTTAGGTCACAATTGCCCATTCAAGGCTAACATCCAATATAACACAATTCACCATCAATTCCTCATAATTCAATAAAGAACAATACATAAATCAATAGCCCATAACAATCTATACATTAATATCACATTATTAGCTCATAATCAATAGATCCACTTTAGACCCAAAATTAGGGTTTCAAGATATGCAAGGGTTCATAGAGTTTTTGACCTTAAAACCATCAATATTAACATAAAACATCATTCGAAATACTTTCATGCAAGAACCCAAGCTTAGAATTGAAATTTGGGGGTTTTTAGTGTTTTTGAAATACATTGAAATCACTTTGATTTGGCTCTTTGATTGAAAAGAGAATCAAAGATAAAATTCCCATACCTTTGTGATTAATTTCCTTAGAAATTTGAAGAGAAATCAGTAGGAACCCATCCCCTAGCTTGAAGTTTCAAAGATGTCTTCCATGAAGTTCTAGAGAGAAAGTTTAATTGAGAGGCAAGGTTCAATTTGGAGAATGAGGTCTAAGTCTAAGTCTTGGGGTTTTATCCACTTAAAATACCCTAAAATAGGTAGAATAACCATTTATAATAATTCCCCAAAGTACCCAAACTACCCCTCACTTAGTTGGACCTTTTTAAACAAGTCAAACTTGAGTTCTATTTTCGCAGATTTCGTCGGGAAACAAGTTCGCGACGCGGAGGTGTTCCCGCAAGTTTCTAAAAATTAAATTTCGAGACAGAGGAGTCCGCGATGCGGACCAAGATTTTTGACCCTTGGTGGAGCTACTCCGCGACGCGGACATGCTCCCTCCATGCACACTTTGCAAGCTGCCTTGGCAGCTTGTTTGGCCAAGGGTTGGGGTCCTCCTTGGGACCCCTTAGGGTGGCCCCGGGGAGTCGTATTCGAACGTTTCGACCCTAAAAACATTTATTAAGACACTAGGGTCACCTCCACTGATTTTAGACTCCAAACAACACATAAAAACATGAACAACATACTAGAACACACCAACACCTAAAAGACTAGTTTCCAAACGTCTTGAACGTCTCTTCGACGTTCGACTTCAAACTCAACTAAACCGACTTAAAAAGGCTATTCTTCATTATATTAACAAGTTATTAATGCATAAAACCCATGTGAGGCTCTACTTTATCCTACTTCATTTTGAGGGGCATTACAGACGCATACTCTGCGCTACATCTTCTCGTGATGTAGGTTCAGGTCCTCACCTTCCAGATCACGCATAGATCCGTTCCTGATCTTTAGCTCAGCAACATCAGTGGTGTGTTGTCATTATATGAGGACGACAGGCATGTTTCCTTTCTATCTTTAGTTATAGTTTTTGCTAGATCTAGCTGGGGCTTGTCCCAACATTTCTAGTCAGTTGGAGGCTTTATTTCAGACATAGTTTAATTTCAGTTTTAGCTTTGGAGTTTGATATTTCAGTTGTCATTGAACTCATAGATTATTTATTTAGATAAGTATTAGGTATTCCCCATTTTTCAGTTTATGATATGTTTCTAGCTTCCGCACAATATGTCTATTTTGTTGAAAATCTTTAAGTATGCTTATGATATGCCAACAGGGTTAGCTTGGGATCACTCGTGATCCTAGGTTCCATGTCCGAGTCCTGGGGGTAGCTTCAAGGTGTGACACATTTATCCTTGCTTTGTTCTTAAGATTGTATTGTTGTAAATCAACACTTTAGCATCAGAAATGGACATAAAAGGCCATTGGTGAAACTATTTTGTGAACTAAAGAGCCTCAAATGAGTTGAAAATCTCTGACTCTTCAGTGGTTCTGTTCCTTATCAGAGTTTGATAGGCTCGCATTAGGGTTCTTCAAGCTATAATCATCAATCTTCTCAGGTTCATACTTGTCAAGTTTTTTTTTAAAGTTTTGCGAGCTTAGACTCTATTCTAAGGATTATTCCCGAAGAGGGATGATTGCACCTACTCCACATTTAGTACAACCAATTTTTGTAGTAGCACCTTTGGCTAGAGGCGATGCCTAGGGTTAGGATCAATGTGGTGGTCATTGTGGGGCTTGAGGAGGACCCCAGAGAGGTATGCCAGGTGGTATATTGGATTCTCATTTTAGAGGTGGACAGGGCTACCTATATGTAACTCCAGTAAGGGTGGAGGCTAAGGCATCGGACGATGTCATCATAGGTATGATTCTTTTATGCCATTATCCTGCCTCATCTTTATTTAATATGGTTTCTATATTCTCTTATGTATGTGTGCACAACTTATAGGCAGTTGAACGAGGTTACAGTGAAAATTAGGTATCTTATGCCTCATATCCATTATTAGTTTGAGTAGCTTCACGATGGTGTAGTGTTCTTTAAGATTGATTTGAGATTCATTACCATCAACTGAGAATTAGGTGGTGGACATCCCTAATAAAGCTTTTAGGATTTTTTACGGTCATTATGAGTTCCTAGTGATGTCTTTTGGGTTAACTAAAACTAATGTGATATTCTTCGACTTGATGAAAAATATGTTCAGGACTTATATAGACTCATTCGTCATTGTGTTCATTGATGACATCCTTGTGCTCTCATAGAGTAGGGAAGATCATGAGCAATATTTGGAGGACTATCCTCCAAACTTTGAGAAATCAAAGGCTTTATGCCAAGTTCTCAAAGTGAGAATTAAGTTTGTAGTATTCTTGGGGAACATAGTGTCCAATGATAGCATTATGATTGATTTGATGAAGATTGAGGCTATTCGTGATTGAGCTAAGCCCATCTCAATTACTGAGATTTGGAGCTTCATCTAATTAGTTGGTTACTAAATATGATTTATGAAGCATTTCTCATCTATCGCATCACTTTTTGACCCGATTGACTCGTCTTGATATTCCTTTTGAGTGGCAAGATGCCTGTGAGTTGAGCTTTCAAGGGATCAAGGGGTTACTTACTCTTACTCATGTTCTGAAAACCCTTAAGTTTCAGGTATTTGAAGTTTGAAGGAAAGCATGGACACTAAATCACAAAAAGGAACGAAAAGGGTGAAAAGAATGAAGAAATGAAGGCCTAACGATCGCCGAGTCCACTTGGCGAGTCGCCGAAGGGTCTGACTTCGCCTTTTGTTCTAGTGTGCTGAACATTGAAAGAAAGGATCAAGTCAGCAAAAAAAGGGAGCAGTCGGCGCATCACCGAGAAGTTTTGCAAAGCTGTACCATGTCGCCTGATGACCCAGAGCGCGACGATGCTGAAGGCTGGTGCAAGACGGCGATTAACTACACCAAAAGGTGAATCGCCGAGTTGATCGGCGATTCAGACTAACGACGCCGACTGATCTGTTGCAACACAAATCTGTGAAAACTATAAATACTAGTTAGAGTTTTAATTTTAAGAGTCGAACAATTATTATAATTTTCATATAAAATAGTACTTTTTGATATTTTTGCTCTAAGCTTGAGAGGGGTTTGAAGACTTGAAGATCCAAAGGGTTTCATCTTCAAGATTTGGATTTGGGTCTCTTGGATTCTTTGATTGTGGCCTGTATCAAGACTTAAATCTTCATACCTAGTTGAAGGCGAACTTAATTTGGTATAAATTTCTATCTCTTATATATGCGTGGCTAAAAACCCCAATTCTTGGGGTGTGATTTAGCTAATATGGGTTAATATAATTGTTGGGTCTTGCTTGCTGATAGTTTAATCATTGTTTTAATTATGATTTCGTTTAGCAGTTGTGGATGAATCTAATGAATTTGTAGTTGCAAATACAAGTTTATTTATGTGTTTTCGGCTTGCTCGAAAGAGAGGTCGTAAAACTAAGACAACTAAATTGATGGCCAGTGCTAGTGGGTCGACATGAGGTTCAGCTCGAGAGAGTCAACCCTAGTCCCATATCCACACACTCAACTTGAGAGAGTGAGTGGGTTAAGACGTAGGCTAGTCTTCATGCGGCAAGTGGGTGTCCGAGAGGAACACATTTGAAACGGGGTAAGTTGCTCGAGAGAGAGCTTATCCCCCTTAAAGTCTAGCCTAGTCACAATTACTCTATGAATCATCTATCGAATGCATGTACCCAATAATCTAGCGTAACCCGTATTCCCGTCACATCCCAAGGATCCCCTCTCATTACTTAGAACAGATTAAAGATTGAGGGTTTGAGGACAATTATTGAGGAAAATAGTCTGTTAACTGATGGGGTCATTGATAGATACCTAGAGATTATGAGCTGTCTGAAGTCTCATAAGTTCCAGATCATCACCAAGCCCCGTGACCCGTATATTCCAAATTGGGTCTGTGAATTCTATGCTGCTTATGGGGCCTTGATACCACAGAGGAAGAAGCAAGCAACGACATTCAAGCCGATTGACTATGTAGTTATATGGGGAAAGAAAGTCAAGTGTGATAATGCGGCTATTAATGCTATCCTGGATTGTCCCGATGACATTGATGATGAGTGCCAACATTTGATCAGGACAAAGACTCTAGACAATATGAAAAAATGGTTGGCCCCGCTGATATCAGACGGTACTCCCAAGTGGCTAGAGATTGGAGCACCGATTGAAAAGAAGGATCTTAACGTAGCTGCAAGGTTCTGGTTTAGCTTCATCAAAAGTACTATCATGCCATCCCAGAACGAGTCGATCCTTCGCCTAGACAAGGTAGCCTATCTGGGTTGCATCATCGAGGAGACAAGGATAAATTTGTGGATCACTATGGCACAGGAGATGGTCATGAGGGCCAAGCATCACTAGACATGACTTCCCTTCCCGATGTTTATCATCGAGCTGTGCAGATGGGCTCGGGTACCTAGTGATGCAAAGAAGGATGTGGGAGTGATTCCCATATCCTCTACTGATATCCGGAGGATTGATGCAGAATATTTAAAGGATTAGGCGGAGAAGAAGAGGGAAGCCCCGATGGACTCTTCCTCGGTTGTGGACATAGACTCACTACCTGTAGGGGCATCTTTGCCTACTCCGGCCCCTGGGCCTTCAGGTACCTCTGTTGATGTCCCTTCTGACACCCCTAGTTCTTCTGCTGCTATGTTGCCTCCCAGAGCTGCTGTTGTTGTTATTTCCTAGACCCTGTTACTCAGTTTGGATTACTCTGAATGGGGCAGCTTACCCACTCTGCCGATCGTCGTACTGCCAGAATCGAGGCCTCTATTCCAGTCATGATTTAGACTGCCTTGGCTGATGTTGTGACACCATTGAGCGCTACCATTGATGCCCTTGCGGCTAGGATAATAATGTGTGAGCGTGGCCAAGGGGTGACGGCTCTAAAAGCCGCTATTGCTGCACTACAGAGTGATGTGGATCAGCTGAAGTCCACCGACATGTTCATGATTTTTGGGACGGTGGAAATTCCAGATGTACTAGATATGCCTCTGGCTACCACCGGAGATGAGGTTTGAGTTGAGGAGACAACTGATCCCAAGTTTGAGGCGGAGACGGATAATGAGATGCTCGAGGTTACTGAGGGGGTTTCATATGATGGCCTTACTGAGACTGAGGAGGCCCTGATCGATACAGCTGTGCAGACCTCTTTGGTAGATACGCCTTTGGCTGACCTTAGTAGAGCTGATGATACTGTGGATGTGACTCCGAGTATTGAGTCCCGTGATCAGAGCAATACACCGGGCACTGATGCCCAGACAGATGGAGCGACTATTTATACAGGACCCTTCTTTACCTCTCTCTCTGTCTTACTCTTTGACTTTTGGATATTTTTGCTTGCATTTGAGGACAAATGGTTTGTATATGTGGTGGGGTGAGGCCCACCTTTTGTGAACTTTTGATTATGTTTTGTGTATATATTTGGGTTTTTAAGCTATAATTGTGTTTTATGCTATTTTTGTGGATGATTGAGCTTGTGGCTCCTTGTTTTTGATTGTAAATGATTTTTGACCTTTCCGAAAAAATTGTGCTACCTCTTGATTGTGTTTGAATGTGGCTGTTCTCTTGTAAATTTGAGTATCGGTCTTGATCAATACCGATGACTTGAATAGTGCTCATAATTGAACAAAAATGAATGTGCGGCTACGATGAGGCCAAATACAGTTTCATAGACAATATGTGAACTTTTTGCATCTTCTTGTGACTAGCCAAGTGTCAAATTGAGTCTCTTGTGATGAACATTGCACATTAGCGAAAGTCTGGAGTCCTGTTTGACATTGGTGTCAAAGCCTTGTGAATGAGCTTACCATGAACCATGTGTGATGACACCTAGAATTTTCCCTGTTGGTCCGGTTGACTAAGTGATGCAATCTCTTGATATGATGTTAGGCAACTTTGAAGAGTGAAAAAATTTGACATTATACCTCTCTTTGTGGCCTACCTTGTGAGTGTGTGAACTCCGCTTGAACCCCCTTTGAGCCTTACCCTTCTCTTGGAAGAAACTTGATAAAATCGTGACCTTTCTTTATCCATTACCCATAATCCTCATGAATTGTGGTTGGTGTGAATAGCCAACTTAGGCCAAAAGCCTAAGTTGGGGGTGTGGTGAAAAGAGAAGGTAAATCAAGAAATGCAAAGAAGTCCCCTTGATCCATGATGTTGAGAAAGATGGAACCCCTCCATATAAAACAAAAGAGAGAAAAAGAAGAAAAGAATGAAAAAGTTGTGGAGGTGCAAAGAAAATGGGGTGACCAACAGTCCATGGAAGATGAATAATGGGGTGACTTGTTAGCATAAATGAGAATGATGAAGAAAAGTAAAGAAAGTGTTGTTCGCACCACATTTCATCAAGTCGGCGATAGAAAGGAGCAGTCGGCGAGTCACCGAATGGTTCCGCGATGCAGTGCTAGATCGGCCAAAGTTACAGAACTTGAAGATGGTGAAGGCCAAAGCAAAAAGGTGATAGAATTGACCAAAGGGCGGATCACCGAGTGGATCGGTGATCCCGAGTTATTGCGCCGAATGGTCCTTCGCAGCATATTTTTGGCGACTATAAATACATTTTTAAATTCTTAGTTTAGAATCAAGTTTTCATTATAGAAATATTTTTATCAGTTTTGAAGTTGAGAGCTTAGAACTGAGAGTTTTGAGACAATATTTCCTTAGGTTTGAAGATTTCCATTTCTGAGAAATTGGAAGTGGGTGTTGAAGATTCTTCATCTTAGACCTTTGTAAAGACAATATTAATCTTACCCAGTTGATGGAAACACAATTTAGTAACGACTTTTATCTTTTTATGATGTCTAGCTAAAACCCCAATTCTTAGGGTGTGATTATGTGATTATGGGTTGATTTAACTGCTGGGTATTGTTAATTGATATTTTAAATGTTGTTTAAAAGTGATTTCATTCAGTAATTGTGGCTTAATCTAAAGGGTTGTAGTTGCAAATGCAACTCTACCTTCGTGTTTTTGGCTTGCTCGAGAGAGAGGTTTAAAAACTAAGATTACTGAATTGATGGTCTATGGGTATTGGGTTGTCATGGGTTCAGCCCGAGAGAGTGAATCCTAAACCATTTTCCACACATTCAGCTCGATAGAGTAAATGGAATAAAGCGTAGGCTGTTCTTAATTGCTGCTTATTGGTGTTCGAGAGAAACCAATTTGATTCAGGGTAAATTGTTCGAGAGAAAGTTTATCCCCACTAAAGTCTAGCTTATCCACTGATTTACAGTTATTTACTATTAATTACAATCACCCATTTGTCTACCTTAGCCCATAATCCAATGGTGAGAAGGGAAAAAGACAATTAGTCAGAGATGTGCACAGACTTGCACGATTGGGAGTTCGATTGTTGGATTCCAATGAAGGTGGAGTGGTGGTGATTGATGAGTCCACAAATTGGACTCATTTAGGGCTATATTTTAATAGAAATTGTGTCCTCAAATGCTTATTTTATCTTAATATCTGATGAAAACCCTTATGTTTCAAGTATGTGAAGGTTTTAGGAAAGCATGGACACTACATCGCAAAAAGGAACGAAAAGGCGGAAAAGAACGAAGAAATGAAGGCCTGAGGATCACCGAGTCCACTTGGCGAGTCGCCGAAGGGTCTCACTTCGCCTTTTGTTCCAGTGTGCTGAGCCCTGAAGGAAAGGATCAAGTCAACGGAAAAAAGGAGCAGTCGGCACATCGCCAAGAAGTTCTGCGAAGTGGTACTATGTCTCCTAATGACCCAGAGCACGACGATGCCAAAGGATGGTGCAAAACGACAATGAACTACACCAAAGGGAGAATCGCTGAGTTGATCGGCGATTCCAATTAATGTCGCCGAATGGTCAACTACAACATAAATTTTTTGAAAACTATAAATACTCGTTGAGAGTTATAGCTAAGTATCAGATTTTTAGTGTGAAAAACAATTATTAAAATTTTCATACAGAATAGAACTTTTTATTTTTGCTTTGAGTTTTAGAGGGTTTTGAAAACTTGAAAAAGAAGAGGGTTTCATCTCCAAGGATTTAGACTTGGGTTTCTTGATTTCTTCATTCTTGGCCTGTAACAAGACTTAAATCTTCATACCTATTTGAATGCAAGCTCATTTAGGTATAAATTTCTATCTCTTGATGTGTGGCTAAAAACCCCCATTCTTGGGGTGTGACCTAGCAAATATGGGTTAATATTGTTGTTGGGTCTTGCTTGTTATAGATTAAATGTAGTTTAATGGTAATTTCACCTAGTAGTTGTGGTTGAATTTAATGAGTTTGTAGTTGCAAATACAAGTCCACCTATGTGTTTTCGTCTTGCTTGAGAGAGCGGTCGTGAAACCAAGACTGCTAAACTGATGGCCTAAGGAGTAGGTCAACATGAGGTTCTGCCCGAGAGGGTGAGCCCTAGTCCCATATCCTAACACTCAGCTCGATAGAGTGAGTGGGGTAAGGCGTAGGCTGGTCTTCATACGGTAAGTGGGTGTCCTAGAAGAACCCATTTGAAACGGGGTAAGTTGCTCGAGAGAGAATTTATTCCCACGTATAGCTTAGCCTAGTCACTATTACTTTATAAATACTCTATCGAAAGCATGTAACCAATAAGTTAGATTAACCCGTATTCCGGTCACAACCTAAGAATCCCCCTCTTATTGTTAGATTTTCTTGTTGATTTCGCTAATTTTAGCTTACTTGTGACAAAACCCCCAAATCGATATTTGGCACTTTTGCGTCCCCTTTAAATGACAATGTTTTTAATCGTTAATATCTTTAGCTACGACTAGTTAGAACTAAATTTTATTATTCTATAAATTCTCAAAACCACTCCCTTGGGACGATCCCAACCCTCGATTGGGTTACTATATTATCGACGATCGTAGACACTTGAATCGGAAGTAGTGTCATTTGCCACGATAAGCATTAAAATGGTGCTGCTGTTGGGGATTGGTGTTATTTGGGAATTCTTAGTTATATAGAATTTTTGATTCTTTCTAGTTTTAGTTTTTACTAATCTAAATTGTAGTTTTGTTTTGCTAGTTTGAATATCAAAGTAGGGAACTAAGGATGGAAAATCATTATGGATATCACACGGATCATCCCCTTTTGAAACTATTGAACCTCAAGGACAACCTCCTGACCTTTAAACATGTAGGGGATGAGACGATTCAGGAAATATGGCTGAAGTTTCAAGCGGTGCTGCACCCATGCCCATCTCACGGGATGACGGACAAGGGGCTATTGGAGTGTTTCTATAGGGGTCTAGGACCCGAGAATAGAGGTATATCAGATAAAATTTGTGAGGGCGGTATGCTACACCAGCCCTATGAAGTTGTAGAAAAACTCCTCGATGGCATGGTAGAAGCCAACAAAGAAGCCAAAAAGAAGCAGGAGTGGGACACACTAGTTACCTAGTTGGGTGCTCTATCCACCTGAGTCACGGAATTGGAGGTACAAGCCATGGGGAAAGAAAAACACCTTTCCCTCCGAGAGTGTAAACATAGGAAGAAGCAGAGAGGTGTGCAAGATGATGAAGCTCTTTCACTCATTCCAAAAAGAATTGAGGCACATGAGAGGATGTTCAATGAGATGAAGGAGAACATCGAAATGCTAAACGAAGCGTCAACCTCTCACTCCATGACTATTCAGCTGCATGATGCTTAAATTGGCCATTTGATATCAAGTCATTACCCACCATTCGCCGATGACTCACCTAATTACAACATGGGTGACTCCAAAAATGAAGAATAACTGCTGACTTGCATCGTGCCACGACGTTAACTAAGGCGTTGTTTGGGAGGCAACCCAAAAACCCTTAATATTTTATATTTGCGTGTTAGTAAAATAATGATGTGTTGTTGGTATAGGTTGAAGTGTGAGAAGTGCTCAAAAAGTGCAGGGTTACAGGCAACAAATCCAATTGGCGAGTCGCCAAAGAGATCGGCGAACTCGACCTTATTAGCCGTTTGACTCCAAACATCCCCAAAATTGGAGCCTATAAAACTCGGCAAGCTTGAGAAATCATTGGTGCATCGCCAACTCTATTGGCGATCTCAACGGAGACCGCCATTTGAACACCCAGGTTTACTGGAAAGATCTGTAACACTCGGTGAAACAGGTGATTAGTCGGCGACACCCCAATTGATTTGGTGATTCGGACTAAGATCGCCGGTACGTAGGAGTTAGAAATCGCTTGAGTAAAGGTGAAGTAGGGTGGCTATGAAGCATTTGAGAAAGTGGGTTGAAAATACGTGTGTTGGGTTGCTTAGCGATGCTGTGTAGAGTTCGCTGAATCACTCTGTAACACCCCTCATAATGAAGTAGGATAAAGTAGAGCCTCACATGGGTTTTATGCATTAATAACTTGTTAAAATAATGACAAATAGCCTTTTTAGTTAGTTTTAAAGAGTTTGGAAGTCAAACGTCAAGGGACGACCAAGACGTTCGGAAACTAGTCTTTTACGTGTTGGTGTGTGCTAATATGTTGTTCATGTTTTTAGGTGTTGTTTGGAGTCTAAAATCAGTGGAGGTGACCCTAGTGTCTTAATAAATGTTTTTAGGGTCAAAACATTCGAGTAGGATGCCCCGGGAACAACCTAAGGGTCCCCGAGGACGACCCCAACCTTGGCCAAGCATGCTACCAAGGCAACTTGCAAAAATGCTCATGGAGGGAGCATGTCCGTGTCGCGGACTAGCTCCACCAATGGCCAAAATTTTGGTCCGCGTCGCGGACTCTTCTGTCTCGAAATTTAATTTCCAGAAACTTGTAGGACCACCTCCGCGTCGTGGACTTGTTTCCCGACAAAATTTGCGAAAATAAAACTCAAGTTTGACTTGTTTAAAAGGTCCAACTAAGTGAGGGGTACTTTGGGGAATTATTATAAACGGCTATTCTACCTATTTTAGGGTATTTAAAGTGGTTAGAACCCTAATTAGACCTCATTATCCAAATTGAACCTTCCCCCTCAAATAAATTCTCTCTCTAGAACTCCATGGAAGACATTGATGAAGCTTCAAGCTAGGGGATGGGTTTCTACTGATTTCTCTTCAAATTCCTAAGGAAAATTAATCACAAAGGTATGGGGATTTTATCTTTGATTGTTCTTTCAATCAAAGAGCCAAATCAAAGTGATTTCAATGTTTTTCAAAAACACTAAAAGCCCCAATTTCAATTCTAAGCTTGGGTTCTTGCATGAAATTATTTCAAACGATGATTTATGTTAATATTGATGGTTTTAAGATCAAAAACTCCATGAATCCTTGCATATCTTGAAATCCTATTTTTTGGGTTTAAAGTGGGTCTATTGATTTTGAGCTAATAATGTGATATTAATGTGTAGATTGTTATGGGCTATTGATTTAGGTATTGTTCTATATTGAATTATGAGGAATTGATGGTCAATTGTGTTATATTGGATGTTTGCCTTGAATGGGCAATTGTGACTTAAGGCTTATGATGATGATGAAGTTGTGAATAGATTATTGATTCTAGTATTTTATACATACATACATATATATATATATGTAGTAGATGTTAGAATTGTGTGGTTTGATCCCTTTGAAAGTGGGGAGGTGTTTACTTTATAAGCATGTTGTGATCATGGCCTTGTAGGAAAAGTTGGATGATTGTTGTTTTGAGTAATGTTGATTATGTGAAGGTAATGTGATATGATGTGAATTTGTGTATGGTCTAAGAGCATGAAAGGTGACCTTGTGTAAGAGACTTTATGTGTTATGCTTGGTTGTTTTCTTCTTTGAATGACTTGTAATGAGCATGAGGTTAGGGTAGACTATGTTTACCTACTCTCACAGCTAGTGAAGAATGAATGAAAAGAATGGGAGTTAATGCTAATGAATGAAAGTTGGGTCTATTGTAAGGATAGTCTCATAAAGTACTTCTCAAATGAATGGGGTTCCTAGATGAAAGGTTTTCTCATCTTTGAATCCAAGAGCTTCCTTAATGAATAAATGAGGGTTAGGATAGGTATTCCTTCGTGAGTTGAGATGAGAATACTTAGTAGCAATCCTTATCCCTAAATGCATGAATGTTGGGTTAGGATGAGTACTCCTTCGTGAGTTGAGATGAGAATACTTAGTAGCAATCCTTATCCCTAAATGAATGAATGTTGGGTTAGGATAAGTACTCCTTTGTGAGTTGAGATGAGAATACTTAGTAGCAATCCTTATCCCTAAATGAATGAATGTCCTAACTCCGTGGGGGAGTAATGTCTAGCACCGAGAGGATATGAAGATGGGTGGATACTTCTTCGTTAGTTGAGATGTGAGTATTTAGTAGCAACCCTTAAGATGGGTGCTCCTTCGTGAGTTGAGATAAGAGTACTTAGAAGCAATCCTTCTATCCCTTAACTATGTGCCCACATAGGACTAGCTAGTGCTCTCTACCACGTAAAGGCTAAAAGAATGACCCTACCTTAGGCAAGTAGGGATCCCTCATCCGGTAAGGGTACTATCGGGATTCCATGTCAAGCTCCATGGTCTATGTCAGTTAAGGCTCTTCCCCCACATTAATGAATGAATGAACTAGGGTCTCTTAAGGGTGTACTACTTAGGATAGGTGGTGGAATGGGACATCATCTAGACATTGCACAAGTAGACATTTAAGGGAGAGCTTGGTGTGTCTTAGTAATGATAATGAATGAATGAGTCTTATTGGGCTAATTAATGAAAGTGTTGGTCTTTGAGCATGCTAATGTGAAAGTGAGTCATAATGAATTGAATGTAAGTGCTTATGTTGAATTGAATGTAAGTGCTTATGTTGAATTGAATGTATGTGATGATCTTATGACATTACTGAATGAAGTTGTGTAAATGCATTAAGTTGAATCAACGATCTATGTTGAGATATGAAGGGAGCTTGTCTTGTGTATCCTTAAGGATCACTTGGGTGTGGTATGGAGAGGTAGTATGGGCTGCCTCACCATGTCTTACTTAGGTGAGTCTTGGGATGACATTTGATGAGTGTTCTAGTTTTATGAAGTGACTTGTTGGCTTATGTGCTTATATGTCTCATGTGATTAATTGGTGAAGGTTGAGGTATGCATGGTAAGTGCACTTTGTGTGACCTTATGGTGGTGCCTTAGTGTGGGTGATGGTTTGGGACGTTGCCCATACTTTGCACAAAGGTGTTGCTTAAAGGCTACTTAAGGTAGAGGTCCAAGGCAAGAAAGTAAAGGTAAATAGGTTATGTATGTTTATAAGGCATTGTGAAACATATGACTTTGTATTGTTGGTTGCGACTTGTAAGGTGCCTATTATGTTGATGTTCATGAGATTTTATCAAAATGGCATGAAAGCATAACTCCCACACAAGTGTCCCTTTTAGCATGTTTTGGATATCCTCATACTTAGTACGTGTGTTGTACTAACTCCTTTTTTCTATTTTACTACAAGTGTAGGTTTTGGTAACTAGGAGGAGATTGTGCTTTGGAGTTGCTTGGATTGCTTCACTCTTCCAAGTCCTTGGTATGTCCTCAAGATTCGAGGACTATGTTTAGAAGTTTCTTAGTCATTGTAATAGACACCTAAGTTTCATTTCATTTGTAAAGGGCCGTGTCCCTTAGTACATTTTAAGTTCTTGTCTAAGATTGGCTAAAGAGACTTACTAGTTCCACTTGCGTATTGAAGTTTACAAATGTTGATGACTCTTGAAGTCTTATGGTTTTATTGAATAAAAGTTTTAAATTCTTAGTGATTTTTATGATTTATGTGATAAATGAATGCTAAGGCTTGTATAAGATCTCCGAGAGGTTGAATACGCATGTAATGGCTAGGGGGTGCTCTCGGGTTGTTACAAACTTGGTATCAGAGCATAAGGTTTTAAAAGATTTCTTTTAGGCTCAAAGTCTCGAAAGCCACGTCTAGTAGAGTCTTGTTCATCGGTGTGAGTCGCAACACATCTATGAGCGAGAGGCTATAGGACGATAGAAGTTTCACTTTCTTTCATTATTCTTGATGTCGTGCCTTAGAGTTTGGTCTATAAGTGTCCTTTTCCTAATCCGTCTCTTGTGTTTATAGGATATGAATATGAGGGCTAACCGGAGAAGAGCGAAAGAAGAGGTAGATAATGGGGGAATTCCTCCCCAAGGAGCGCAAGGTGACCAAGCTCCTTTAAGTGGGCAAGAGAATGTGGTTCCAGTGGTTCCCTCGGATATGACTAATGGGGAGTTTAGAGAGGCTTTTCTCTCCCTGGCCCGTGCCATGACTACTCAAGCAAATAGAGATGTGAGGCCTAGGTGAATGCTATTGAGAGTACTGTGGCCTCAAGGTTAAGGGATTTCACAAGGATGAACCCTCCTACCTTCTTTGTTTCTAAGGTAGATGAGGACCCACAAAACATTATAGATGAGGTGTTTAAGATTGTGGATGCAATGGGAGTGACTCTTAGGGAGAAGGCGGAGTTGGCTTCCTACCAACTCAAGGATGTAGCTCAAGTGTGGTTTGAGCAATGGAGGGATGAGAGACCCATAGGGGCTGACCCAATAGATTGGGGAGTGTTTAAGACGGTCTTTCTTGATAGGTTTTTCCCCTTAGAATTGAGGGAGCAAAAGTTGGTTGAGTTCATGAACCTACGTCAAGGGAATATGAGTGTGAAGGAATACTCTCTCAAGTTTACCCAACTCTCTAAGTATGCTCCTACCTTGGTAGGAAATTCTAGGGCTAGAATGAATAAGTTTGTGATGGGGGTTTCAGGTTTGGTTGAAGAAGAGTGTCGTACGGCCATGCTCCATCATGATATGGATATCTCTAGGCTTATGGTTTATGCTCAACAACTTGAGGAGACGAAGCTTAGAAAGATGGATAGAGATATGAAGAGGGTTAGGCCGGATGAACAAAACCAATCTAGGTCTAAGAAGAGGTTCTATAACCAAGATTCTTCAATGGTCAACAATGATAGGGTGTCTAACCCTAAACCTCAAAGAGGGAATGGAGGTGGTTCTACTTTTGAGAGGCCTAGATGTGCTACTTGTGGAAAGCAACATTTGGGCAGGTGTCTTGCCGGTACTAATGGATGCTTTGGATGTGGGAGTAAGGGTCATAAGATGAGAGATTTCCCTACACTTAAGGAAAAAGGGAAAGAGACCAATCAAGTTGCTCATGATGGCCCGGATCCAAATGCTCCTAAGAGGAACCGTTTCTATATGCTTCAAGGTAACAAGGATAAGGGAACAAATGAAAGTATGTCAATTTTTTTGTTGTTTGATGATAACCTTAGATGGGTTTACCTCAAGTGGGGGATGATGAGTTGAGTAGTAAGGTTGTTGATATCCTTATCTTTTCCTTCTACTCTAATTCAAGCTTGAAACAAAGAGTTCTTAGTAGCAAGTTGCAAGTTGGAGTCTTATGTGAATTGAGTTTCCATATTCTCCTTATGATGTGCATATTTTAGTTGAATTCTTGTTTAAATAAATAAATGAGCTTTCTTGATTACGTCCCTCATGATTTATATGCATTTATGAAGAATTGTTTAAATTGCTCCATGAGATGCCTAGTTGAGCATGCCTTGATGTGATCTTGATGTTGCATGATTATGCTTTTGAGAGAAATTGGATGGTGAGCCTATAAATGTTGTAATGAGCATGATATGCTATGGAGAAGGAAGTTCCTCCTAAGAAATGAGAAATGGTAAAGTTTTGTGCATATTGAGTGGTAGATGTTATTCCTACTTCCTTGAATTGCATGAAAGTCTTGTTGTAATGCTTTTATGTGGAGTTGATGTTTCCTCCTTGATGTGTGCTGTAGTAATGATATTACATGCTGGTTGTGAGCTGCTAGTAGGGTCATTGAATCCTCGGAAGTGTTTTAAGTGTCATTCGAGGGCGAATGTTCCCAAGTGGGGGATATTGTAACACTCCTCATAATGAAGTAGGATAAAGTAGAGCCTCACATGGGTTTATGCATTAATAACTTGTTAAAATAATGAAGAACAGCCTTTTTAGTCAGTTTTAAAGAGTTTGGAAGTCAAACGTCAAGGGACGACCAAGACGTTCAGAAACTAGTCTTTTATGTGTTGGTGTGTTCTAGTATGTTGTTCAAGTTTTTAGATGTTGTTTGGAGTCTAAAACCAGTGGAGGTGACCCTAGTGTCTTAATAAATGTTTTTAGGGTCAAGACGTTCTAGTAGGACGCCCCGGTACAAACCTAAGGGTCCCCGAGGAGGACCCCAACCTTGGCCAAGCAAGATGCCAAGGCAACTTGCAAAAATGTTCATGGAGGGAGCATGTCCACGTCGTGGACTAGCTCCACCAAGGGCCAAAAGTTTGGTCCGTATTGCGGACGTGTCGCAGACTCTTCTGTCTCGAAATTAAATTCCAGAAACTTGTGGGACCACCTCCGCGTCGTGGACTTGTTTCCCGACGAAATCTGCGAAAATAAAACTCAAGTTTGACTTGTTTAAAAGGTCCAACTAAGTGAGGGGTACTTTGGGGAATTATTATAAACGGTTATTCTACCTATTTTAGGGTGTTTTAAGTGGTTAGAACCCAATTAGACCTCAATATCCAAATTGAACCTTCCCTCTCAAATAAATTCTCTCTCTAGAACTCCATGGAAGACATTGATGAAGCTTCAAGCTAGGGGATGGGTTTCTACTGATTTCTCTTCAAATTCCTAAGGAAAATTAATCACAAAGGTATGGGGATTTTATCTTTGATTGTCCTTTCAATCAAAGAGCCAAATCAAAGTGATTTCAATGTTTTTCAAAAACACCAAAAACCCCAATTTCAATTCTAAGCTTGGGTTCTTGCATGAAAGTATTTCAAACGATGATTTATGTTAATATTGATGGTTTTAAGATCAAAAACTCCATGAACCCTTGCATATCTTGAAATCCTAATTTTTGGGTCTAAAGTGGGTCTATTGATTTTGAGCTAATAATGTGATATTA
>JAJOOR010012146.1:0-40625 GCA_036250505.1 Solanum acaule
ATACACACACACTCTAGTGGTATCAAACAATAATTAGTAGTGTTTTCAGTAAAGCACTGCCTTTTGTTATTTGATACCACCATAGTATATATGTACTCTAATGGTATCAAGCATCAACTTAATTACTTTCACTGAATCACTACCTTTTCCTCCTTGATACCATCAATTTTATATTTTTGCTTCTATTAAATGACTTACAATTTGGAAGTAAGGATTAGTGTCCTCCTATTGGCTGAGAGATATGTTCTTCTATCCTGTGCTCACCAACCATACTAGTGTTGGCAGCTTTACAAATGTTCCCCATTTGTCCAGGAACATGCGCGACTCATGGGACCAGGTCCCATTGTTTGTTAGGGTCATCAAACAACAAAGTTACATTTTCCCCCTTTTTGATGATGACAACAGTACACTCAACATGTTCATTTTATCTTACGTTCTCCATGTTACCAATGTTCCCTCAATGGATTGTTCCCCATATCACCAATACTTACTCCTACTCACATTACCCTCCACTCTAATAATACATTCTTAGCCAATACTCACTCCTAGTCACGGACTGGATGAATATTATAACCATCACCACCAATAACAACATATTCTGTGAAATCTCACAAGTACAATATAGGGAGGATAGAGTGTATGTGGACTTACTACAACCTCGTAGAGATAGAGAGACTGTTTTCAACAGACCCTCTGCTCGAGTGCAACAAATTAAAGTAGGTATGAAAAAGAAAAACAAGAGTGAAGAAAACATAGTAACTAATATGGAAATAGTAACAACTAGGGTTGGCAAAGTAAAATCCAACCCGCCCAACCCATCTAAGTTAGGAAAACTACATAGTAAGGCAATATATGCTATGTATTTATTATATATAACTATAGTTTAATAAAATTATAATTAGCAGCTATAGTATTAATTTAATAACTATTCAATCTAAATGTGTATCCTCCAATTAGTGTATTTATGGGCTTAATTCTAGGCATTGTATTTGTCAATTATTTATTTTTCCTCATTTCTCTCTCCAGATTAGTGTATAACCTCAAATTAGCACATTATTCCCTATTTCATTGATGATTATATTTCTTCTTCATTTCTACCATGGACGATTCTTCCGAATTATTTTCAGATTCAAACTTAATGACGTTGCACTTCCTCTCCTTTTCTCTGATAAAATATTGTCATCATTAGCTCGAGATGATTTATGAAATGGTTAGCCATGATAGAAAACTTTGAAGCTTAAGTTCAAATTACGAATTCATGAATTGTTATTAAAATTAATGGGTGATGTTTTGAAATATTGGACATATTACGAGGAGTTCATATCTCGAATTTGAGGAATTTTTGATGAAAATTTGGAGACTTTTCAAGAAATCAAATGCACACGTATATGCATTCTATTCATGTATCAATATACATGTATCTGCTTTGTATTCATGTATTTGAGTGTATTTGTTTCACTGTTATTGTATCAAATATATTTGTTTGTAGCTCATATTGATTATACATTTGTATCAAAGTATATTTATTCCTTGTTATTCATTTGGTATCAATGTATTGTGTATGTTGCAACTTGTTAGAAATTTTTTATCAATGTATTCAAGTCTATTAGTTCATTGTTTTACATTTCTATCATTTATTTGAGTGTATTTTTGTTCACTATTATATATTTATATCAATGTATTTGAGTATTTATATAGTGTATTAATCATTAGAATTAGGGGTATACATGGACCGGGTTGGTTCAGATTTTTTAGATACCAAACCAAACAATTTATGTCGGATTTTTAAATCTATTAACCAAACCAAACTAATAAAATTTGGGTTTTTCAACCTCAGATTTTTTTCTCGGGTTCTTAGGTTTTTTGGGTTTTTCAATCTAACTTGATGTAATTCTCACAAGAAGAATCACAATAAACAGCGGAAAACAAGAAAGATAGGAGAAGAGACACAAGATAAGAAACAATTGGCAACTAAAGGATGTATTAAATCCAATAACCTCCAATTTCAATCCTAAACAAGCACCTACTTCGGATAAATAGATAGACACAAGAAAAGGAAATCAAAAGCAACCTAAAGGTATGTTAAACCTAAATACCTCAATTGATTAATCCACAATCAAGCACCTAACTCTTACGAAGACCTCAAGGGAATCGATATCCCAAGTAACCCCCGTTTCTAAACAAGATTCAACAAAAGCTTACCAAGCTTTCAAACACTCACACAAGGAGTTCAAGTTATCATTCATCAATATTAAAAATAGTCTAAGTCTAAAAAGGGAACCTAACCAGTTATTTATAGAGTTCAGGATAAAAGGCCCAAAAGTGACCCGAAAGGCCTAGTCACTTGGCGATGCGCCGACCTGGTCGGCGAACTTCTCTGGAATTTTTCAGTCCATAGCCACGTTCCGTAACATTAGGCGGACTGGGACCATCGCCTAAGCCATTGGGCGATGCACCAAGTGGACCCTGCTCGCCGAAAGGGACTTCTTCAGCAATTTTCAAGGCATGAAAGTCCTTGCTTGTCATCAACACCATCTCGAGCACCTCCATCTTCATAAATAACCCTTGCATCCTTTGAAGGTCTTGAACTTGGCTTCTAGTAAATGGTCTTGATGAAATCCGTATCGCATCATTCTCTCCTTCTTGAAAAGAATTTGTCCTCAAATTCGACGGATCATCATCACCAACAGTTGGAAAAGGGGATAGGTTGCACACGTTGAAAATGTTGTGCACTTGATATTCCAAAGGAAGGGCAACCTTGTAGGCATTGTCGTTGAGCCGCTCAATCACTGGAAATGGTCCATCACCTCGCGGCATCAACTTCGTCTTGCGATGGGTGGGAAAACGCTCCTTGCGAAAGTGTACCCACACCCAATCACCTGGTTCAAACACGATCCTCTTACGACCTTTGTTAGCCCTTTTTGCTACATATTGGTTCTTTTTCTCTAAGTGCAGCCGCACCTTTTCATATAGTTTTCGCATGGCTTCAGATCGCTTACTCCCATCTAAGCTTAACACAACATCTTGAGAAAGAGGAGTGAGATCTAAAGGGGTTAGGGGGTTAAAATCATAAACCACTTCAAATGGAGTCATGCCAATAGGACTATGAATAACTCGATTATATGCAAACTCAACTAAAGGCAAATGTTCCTCCCACGAGGCCAACTTTCCCTACACGACGACACGAAGCATAGAACCCAAGGTTTTATTCACAACTTTAGTTTGGCCATCAGTTTGTGGGTGACACGAAGTTGAGAACAACAACTTTGTACCAAGTCTACCCCACAATTCCTTCCAAAAGTGACTAAGGAATTTTGGATCCCTATCACTTACAATGGTTTGAGGAATTCCATGCAATTTAACAACATGCTCAACAAACAAAGACGCTACATTGGTAGCATCATCACATTTATGACATGGAATGAAATGAGCCATCTTTGAAAATCAATCAACAACGACAAAGATGCTATCTTTACCTCTCTTGGTCCTTGGCAAACCCAAAACAAAGTCCATTGAAATATCAAGCCAATGTCTTTGAGGGGTGGGGAGGGGAGTGTATAAACCATGGGGAAGGAGGTGTGACTTAGCACGTCGACATTCAACACATTGACCACAAATTTGAACAACATCTTTATGCATTTTAGGCCAATAGAATTGTTCCTCAAGAATTCCCCTAGTTTTCTCAATACCAAAATGACCCATTAAACCCCCATTGTGTGCCTCCCTCACAAATAGTTCTCTCCAAGAGCTCACATGCACACAAAGTCTCTTGCCTTTCAAAACAAGAAACCATCAAACTTGGACTAGGGAGTAGAAGACCTATCCCTCATCCACTTTTCCCTCTCCCATTCCTCACAATCTTTGAAGATTTGAGCGAACACGGGATCCTTGGGATACAATGCCTTCAAACATTCAAAGCTAATCAATTTGGAAAACAAAGTATTTATCAACACATGTTTTCTAGACAAGGCATCGGCCACCACATTTTCCTTTCCCTTATTGTATTGGATTACATAAGGGAAACTTTCAAGGAATTCAATCCATTTGGCATGCCTCTTGTTTAACTTTCCTTGGGCCCGAATATGCTTTAGGGACTCATGATCAGTCCTAATGACAAATTCCTTGGGCAAAAAGTAATGTTGCCAATTACCCAAAGCCCTAATCAAGGCATACAATTCGATATCATAAGTGGAATAATTCAAAGTAGCACCTTTTAGCTTTTCACTAAAGTAAGCAATGGTTTTTGGTCTTGCATTAAGATGGATCCAATTCCTACTTTACTAGCATCACATTCCATTTCAAATATTTTATCAAAATCAGGTACTTGCAACAAAGGAGCGGAACTAAGCATAGATTTTAATGCCTCAAAAGCTTTGGCTTATTCCTCTCCCCACTTAAAAGGTTTATCCTTTCAGATTACCTCGGTCAAGAGGGTTGCAATGGTACTAAAACCTTTGACAAATCGCCTATAAAAACTAGCCAACCTATGAAAACTTCGAATATCACTTATGGATTTTGGAATTGGCCAATTCTTAATAGCATCAATTTTAGACTCGTCAACTTCTACCCCTCTTGAACTCTCAACAAAACCCAAGAAGACAACTTCATCAACATAAAATGAACACTTATCAAGATTAGCATAAAGTTGTTCCTTCCTAAGTACATCAAATACGCATCTTAAATGTTCAACATGATCATGCATGGTCTTGCTATAAATCAAGATATCATCAAAATAGACAACCACAAATTTCCCTATGAAGGGTTTGATCACATGATTCATGAGACGCATAAAAGTACTAGGAGCATTAGTGAGACCAAATGGCATTACCAACCATTCATATAGACCAAACTTGGTCTTGAATGCAGTTTTCCATTTATCATCGAGGTTCATCCGGATTTGATGATAACCACTCCTAAGATCTATTTTCGAAAACACACAAGAACCAATCAACTCATCAAGCATATCATCGAACCTAGGGATAGGATGACAATACTTTACCGTAATCATATTGATGGTTCGACAATCGACACACATGCACCACATTCCATCTTTCTTTGGAACCAATAAAATCGGCACGACACATGGACTCATGCTTTCTCTAACATAACCCTTGTTGAGGAGTTCCTCAACTTTCCTTTGTAGCTCCTTGGTGTCCTCCGAATTGCTTCTATAAGCTGGCTTGTTTGGCAATTGCGATCCTGGCACAAAATCAATTTGATGCTCAATTCCCCTAAGTGGAGGCAATCCACTTGGAAGCTATTTTGGGAAGACATCCTCATAATCCTGCAAAAGAAAGGAAATAGAATTGGGAAGAGAAGAATGAGACTTGTTAGTTTGTAGCACATGATCCCTATGTGTGATAAGGATCAAAGAACTTTCGGACTCAATTTCCTCCCTTATCTCTTTGTAATTAGCCAACAACACTTGGGCCTTTCCTTTTAACTTACTCATCTCCTCCTCTTCTTGGCTCTCCGCCTCCACATGTTCCTTTTCACACTTTTTCTTTTCCCTCGACTCACTCATCCTTTGATATAGATCATTGACTTGAGAGGGGGTCATAGGATGAAGAACATACTTATGATCATTCAACACAAGTGAATACTTGTTGGTTCTCCCATTATGTTTGGTTGAACGATCATGCTTCCAAGGTCTCCCGAGTAGCATATGACAAGCTTGCATTGGGACCACATCACATATAACCTCATCTTGATACTTCCCAATCTTGAACTTGATCAATACTTGTCGATGCACCCTCAATTCTCCACACTCACTCAACCATTGAAGTTTGTAAGGTGTAGCATGCTTAGTGGTAGGATGTTTTAGGAATTCCACTAATGCAATACTAGCAACATTTGCACAACTTCCGCTATCAATAATTAAGGAACACACATTATCTTTGATGAAGCACTTGGAGTGAAATAAATTCTCTCTTTGACTCGGATCATCCAAGGCCTTACTAACCATTGCTCGTCTCACCACATATAGAGGAGCGACACTCTCTCCTTCTTTGACACAAAGGTCTAGTTCCTCATCTTCTCCATCTTCAAACTCATCCTCTTCTTGAGGATCTTCTTCACAACCTTTTTCATGCTCCCTTTTTTCACTAAGATATATTTCCCCTCATTGAAGTAGGGCAATTAGTCAATTGGGACACTCACGCATTATATGACCCCATCCCCTACATTTGTGACATTGAATACCTTTAGGGAACTTGGTTGGACCAGTGATACCTTTGTCTCTAGGTGGGTACTTTGGAGTGTTTCCTTCAAAGGGATTCTTAACATCCGAACCCTTGTTCCAACCCGACGATGTTTGAGTTCCCCCTTTGTTCTTGCTCTAAGAATTGGAAGATGAAGTCTTGTACTTAGCCACCTTCTCCTCCTTGAATTCTAGCTCTATCTCACGGGCGGCCTCAAAAGCATCATTCAAAGTAGCAAACCTATAAAAGGTCATCTTGGAAGAAATCTCTTTGTTCAACCCTACCTTGAAGCGGATCACGACTTGCTCTTTAATTTCTCTATATTCCAACTTCATGACTATGTTTTGGAACTCGTCATGATAGGCTTCAACACTTTTGCTTCCTTGCCTCAAGTTATACAATTTGACAACTAATCCTTGGCGGTATCTTTCCGGCACATACTTAGCTCTCATCAACCTTTTCAACTCGGGCAATGGTAGAGGATGACCTTCTTGAACAACTAAGTGATACCTCTTCATGTACTCCCACCATGTGACAGCATACCCCTCGAATTGTGCGATAGCATAGCAACTACTTTTGACCTCAGCCAATTCATTCACATTGAAAATTCGGTCACATTGCGACTCCCACTCTAAGTAAGCATCGGGATTGCATTCCCCTTTGAATGTTGGAAGATTCATTTTGATAGAGTTGATGCCAACATGTCAGCCTCCTCCATGACCACCTTGGTCGTTGTAATGGTAACCCTTTTGATGCCCTCCATGATAGCGGTTTCCATGTTCCTCTCTAGCTTCTTGACCCACTTCATGTTCGACATTGGCTTCCCATTGATTTTCACCTTGAGAGTGGTTCCCATGTTGTCTCCTATCAAATGGCATTAGGCCCAATCTACCCCTTGGCCCACCTTGCATCACGTGACCTCTTGGGCGATCCCTTAGTGACTCATTCCATGGTGCTTCTTCACCTTCGCCCTCATAACCTCCTTGATCTTCTTCATTCCTTATCTCATTCACGGGATTTGGTTGTGGTTGTGGGCTTTGATAGGGAATATTTTGGTTAAGTGGTGTTTGGTAAGGATGGCTTTGAGTTGGTGGAGCTTTTTGACCAAGCGTAAAATGGAACCGTCGATTGGAACTTTGGCTATTTGAACCCAATTGATTGAAAGTTGGGTGCAAATCTTGGTGGAGGGTTCCCGGAGTGAGAGTAGGAGAATTAGTGTGATCATGCCCACTTGTAGAAGCACGAAAGGTAGCTTGTGGTGTGGAGTCATTGGAGTTGACTCTACCTTCCACAGTAGCAAGCCTACCATCCATCTTTGCTATATCACCTCTCACGTTGTTCAACACTTCCAACAAAGTTGCCAAAGTAATTTCTCCGATAGGTGCTTGAGTTTCATTTCCGGTCTCCATTGTACCTGCAATAAGATAACTCACAAGCAACAAACACGTTAAGTTAGTAAAGAACTCACAAACACTCTTGTTTATGCACCTTTAATTGCCTCTCAATTGGCGCGGCTAATGTCGACAATTGTTTATACTCCGTCGATCACTAGGTATCAATTTCAACTCAAGGTTAGAATGGATTCTTGTTTGAAGAAGAACGGACAACTCGATTGAACAAACGAACTTGAATCAAGAATTAACTATGAAATAAAAATGAGAAAAGCACGAAAAGAAAAGGCACAAACAAAGAAGTGAATTCAAGAACCAATAGCCAACAAGTAGAGTAATTACGAGTTGAAAATCGGTTTAGGATTCTTGAGAACGTTTCAGAATCAAAAGAAAAGAAACTAAGAATTTAAAACCTAAGATTAGGAGTAACTAGAGTTTCCGATCGCTGAATGACTTGTTTTCTTTGCCTAAGTTGAAGTTCAGCTCGCCAACTTGAAGATGGACTCGCCAAACTCTGTAAACTGACAAGGCAAATCGGTGATAGGGGTGGTAGTTCGGCGATGCGCCGATGTGACTCGGCGACCAAGGGTTGGTTCCACCGAATGTTCCAGTAGCTCACTCAAATGGGTGACCAATTCGGTGAGCAACCTGCCCAAAGGGTGAGGCACCGATTGGTTAGGCGATGCACGATTTTGCTCGCCCAATGGACCCTCTGCAGCTCCTTCAATGATCTGAAATTTGAAATCTGGTGGTCCCCCCTGCTCTTGTCCTTTTGTCCTTTAGGACTTACCCCTTTTAGTAAATTTCTTTTTACAAACACCTTTACTCTTTCTTTTTCTTCCCCTTTTGAATCAAACACTTGCTTTTTCAAATATTCTATTTCTTGAAGATATGAATGTTCTTCAAGAACTTCAAGAACAAGATGAACACCAAAATAAAACCCTTACAATTTTTGTCTCAGAATTTCATGAAAATTTAGGTGAAGGCTCCCCTTGATATGGGGAACAACACCCAATACTTTTTAACATTCAATTCCAAGCCAAAACCTTCAGGTTTCAAAACCCACTTTGTCTTCTTCAAGTTTCTTCAAGTCTTCAATGGTGGATTCTTCAATAAAACTCTAAACCCCTTCCAATCTCAACCCAACACTCAAATATAGTTGGAGAATACTATTTCAACCTTAGAAACTCAAACAAGACTCAGATCTAAGAAACCCATTTCAGCAAAATCTCAAAAACGAAAATAACTAGATTTTTTTTGTAACAAAACCCCAAGACTAGATTCGTAGGAACGAAGCTAGACTCGGCTTTGATACCAAATGATGTAATTCTCACAAGATGAATCATAATAAACAGCGGAAAACAAGAAAGATAGGAGAAGAGACACAAGATAAGAAAACAATTGGCAACTAAAGGATGTATTAAATCCAATAACCTCCAATTTCAATCCTAAACAAGCACCTAATCCGGATAAATAGATAGACACAAGTAAATGAAATCAAAAGCAACCTAAAGGTATGTTAAACCTAAAGACCTCAATCGATTAATCCACAATCAAGCATATAACTCTTACGAAGACCTCAAGGGAATCGATATCCCAAGCAACCCCCGTTTCTAAACAAGATTCAACAAAAGCTTACCATTCTTTCAAACACTCACACAAGGATTTCAAGTTATCATTCATCAATATTAAAAATAGTCTAAATCTAAAAAGGGAACCTAACCAGCTATTTATAAATCTCAGGATAAAAAGCCAAAAGCAACCCGAAAGGCCTAGTCACTTGGCTATGCGCCGACCTGGTCGGAAAACTTCTCTGCAATTCTTCGTCCCTAGCCACGTTCTATAACATTAGGCAGACTGGGGCCATCGCCTAAGCCATTGGGCGATGCGCCAAGTGGACCCTGCTCGCCGAAAGGGACTTCTTCAACAATTTTAAAGGCATGAAAGTCCTTGCTTGTCATCAACACCATCTCGAGCACCTCCATCTTCATAAATAACCCTTGCATCCTTTGAAGGTCTTGAACTTGGCTTCTAGTAAATGGTCTTGATGAAATCTGTATTGCATCATAACTTGTACCAGTGGTTTCTGAGGGGTCCACATTCCTTCTAGTAGGACATTTTATGACATTTCTTCATGGAGACATGATTTGAAAATACGTGTAAACATGAATTTGAAGAATTTTTTATAAACTTAATTCTATTGCACGAACATGATTATGAAAGAATTTGAAAATATTCCTAATGTCATGTAGCCTCCCTATCATCGATGTGGCACGCTTCACACTAATAAGAAGGACTCTACTATGTACGATTTCATAGACATCATATGACACTTGAACTTTGTACTCTGATATCAAGTTTGTCACATCTCGGACCTACACTCTGGACGTGGCCAGCACTCGAGAATCATTGTTAACTCTCAGGTGAACCCTTAGAGTTAGCCTGTTTAGTGGAAGAATTACTCAAGCATTTATAAGTTTAAACACTGAATGAGATACTAGAACCAACTGTCTAAAAATGCTGAATGATATAGTTTTAGAAAAATATATAAAAAGGAAAATACTGAAAAAAAATCAAAGACTATCTATCTATGAAGTCTTTATTGTTTTAAACATAGGTGTCATGACATACCCATGAAAACCTTAAACAACTACTTAAAGTAACTTAAGACTTGAGTCCTTCAAAAGTTGATGAATGACTGGGTAATTGCAACAAAATACCGATTTGTATCTGCATCATAAAATGATGCAAATTGAATAGTTTCAGTACATTGAATACACGAATATACAATAGGGATGAATGAGACAATAACTGAACTGGAAGGCTAAAATATAACTCAACTGAAGTAAAACAGAAACATGAGATGAAATCATTTAAGCTTCTCAAATAAAATGCAATAATAGAAATTACTCTTTACTTTACTAGGGAGTTTCTCTAATCGACAACCACCACTATCAGCCTTGTGATGATATAACATTTTACCCACGTTTCCAGAGTCACCCTATACTTTTTCATAGTATAGAATGCAACTCAACTGATGAATCCTCTAAAAGGACTTCTTGAGGCATGTGAGGAGTCACCCATTTTGTGTTACGATCTTATTTATGTTAGCGGCATAGGTTATGGAATTTGAGTTACCTTAAATCTTACCTCAAATCGGTGCTCAATACTACTCTCAAAATATGACTGTATGCTCATGTAAAAGTACTCTATGGATTGAGATAATTTCTCAACAGACCTCTTTAAGTGATAAATATTTCTAAAATACTCTGAAACTCTTTATACTTTTTCTAAATACATTGTTTTTTTTCAATGTAAAAATGATACATTCAGAACTACTTAAGTTACTTGAAACTCTTTTTGAAAATAATGCTTTAAGATTATCTATTAAGCAATGTCACACCCCGAGGTTACCCCCTGGACGCGGACACGGGACCTAGGATCACGAGTGACCCCAAGCTAACCCTACTGGCATATATAAGCATACTAAAGTAAACTGAATCAATAAACATTGTGCGGAAGCTAAATCATATGATAATCTGAAATGATGGGGAATACCCATTTACTAAATCTGAATATAAGAAAATTGAGAGTTTGAATACAAATGAAAAGTCAAACTCTAACACTAAAGCTGAAACTAACTATGTCTGAAATAAAGTCTGTACTGACTAGAAATGTTGGGACATGCCCCAGCTAGATCTAGCAAAACTGAAACTAAAACTAAAAGTAAGAAAGATAATCATGTAACTAGTCCTCGAAGAATGAGGACTCACTACTGATGCTGTTGAACTGAAGATCGGGAACCGATCTATGCGTGATCTGACTGCTGAGGACCTGAACCTACATCACGAGAAGATGTAGTGCAGAGTATGCGTCAGTACTTGAAAGGTACTGAGCATGCATGATAGAATAAAGATGAATAATAAAATAACTGAACAAGCAAATAAGCAATGATATAATCTGAACATGATAAGGATACTTGAAATACTGAACAAGGCTAAACTGAATATAATGACCAAGTTTATAACATTCTGAGACTGAATATTGAACTATACTGATAACATGGTCAATGCAATAGAATCTGACTGAACTATGAGGGAGCTACTAATAACCGACATAAAACCACATGAGAAAAATGTGGAGTCTGATGTATACGCCCCATCGAGAGGACCCAATATACCCTGCCAGAGGTATAGAGGCATGCTGGCATGATCACTAAAATGTAATGCCCAACAAAGGGGACTTATCCTACGAGGCACGTAGTTCTGGGACTTGAGGGTGACTGACCCTAATCCACTCGGTATTAAGCTCCTCCCAATTGTTTAAGTAGTTAACACTTTATGACGGAAATGATGTAACACCGGATAGCTCAAAATACTGACATGTAAACTGAGAATGCAACATTAATATACTGATAATAATACATTTGAAAACTGAGGGATGTTTACATAAATAACTGAATTAACTGGCCTAGAATGTGTAATTCATGAACTAAAAGAACTACATAGCTAGGGTTCTGAGTTTATGCATGAATCTGGGAAGAACAATACTACAACACGATGATATGATTTGGAATCATTCTAACAGCTAAAACCCAACAATTCTAACATTCAAGAAACCTTAGGTCTGGATAACATTAAGGTAATCAAGATTCTGACTGAAATCTAGGGACCTAATGGGTGAAAGGAACCCACTAGTGAAATCCCACATACTTGGTGACAAATTCCACGGAGAAATTTTTCGATTTCAGGGCTGGAACTGATGGAACCTTGCTGCGTTCTTGAACTAGGGTTCTTGACCTCTTTCTCCTCTTACGATCTAAATTTTCTAAGTTTTGATGAATGATCTGACTTAGGTAATTTCTAGTTATGTTTCTAGGCTAAAACTGACCAAAACTACATAGTTTAGGATTTAAACGACGTAGTTTAGGGTTCCAACGCATAAGGAAAAGACCAAAAGGCCCTGACTTAACTGTTGTCGGGGTCATCTACGGACGGGACCAGCGGACCATCAATCGTGGCTGGGAGTAGGAAGCTGAGGGTCTGACCTACGGTCTGTAGGTCCTAGCGTATACTGACCCTTAGATGAATTTTCTGGGGGGGCTTTCTGGGGAAGGTTGCAGATGCGAAGCACGGACCACCAGCACGGGCCGTGGGTGGCAACCGTGGGTTGCACCTGCAACTTCTGGAAATCTGCATTGATGTCTATTTTTGGGTACGGGGTGTTACATTATCTTCCCCGTGGGAACATTCGTCTTCGAATGAAGACTAAACTACCTGAAATGGAGGGAAAGAGTTGCAACCCTACCACAAAATACTAAACTTGATTTCTGACTGAACTAAGTTCCAAGAACATGCAAATACGCTGAAAATGCAAGTACAAACTAAAGGAACACGATGCTAAGACTGAAACTGCACGTGAATGACTGAAAAACTAAAGAGGAACTATTACCCCAAGCTGGAATGGAATCAAAAGGAAATAGTTGTGGATACTTGGCCTTCATGGCTGCTTCTGTTTCCCAAGTAGCTCCCTTTACGGACTGGCTCCTCCACAAAACCTTGACTGAAGCGACTTCTTTGTTCCTCAACCTTCGAACTTGACGATCAAGGATTTCAACGGGTACCTCTTCATAAGTGATACTATCCTTTACAACTACACTTTCTAAAGGTACAATGGATGTTGGATCACCCACACACTTCTTCAACAACGAAATGTGAAAAACCGGATGCACTGCCGCTAGTTCTGCTGGCAACTCTAACTCATAAGCCACCTTACCAACTCTTTTCAAAATCTTGTAAGGGCCTACATATTTAGGTCTGAGATTCCCTTTCTTGCCAAATCTCATCACCCCCTTCATAGGTGACACTTTCAGGAAAACCCAATCATCAACTTGGAACTTTAATTCCCTTTTCTTTACATCTGCATAAGACTTCTGGCGACTCTGGGCTGTCTTAAGTCTATCTCTGATGAGTTGCACTTTCTCCGTAGCATCATGAAATGGAGTCTGGCCCTATCAAGGCTGCTTCACCTACTTCAAATTAACCAATTGGAGATCTACATCTACGCCCATAAAATGCCTCATAAGGGGCGATCTGAATGCTGGAATGGTAACTATTATTGTAGACTAACTCTATAAGAGGAAGGTGATCATCCTAACTACCCTTGACATTGATCACGTAAGCTCTTAACATATCCTCTAAGGTATGAATGGTACGCTCTGCCTGATCATCCGTCTACAAATGAAATGTTGTGGTAAGATTAACTTGAGTACCAAGACCCTTCTGAGATGATAGACAAAGGAACCCCATGCAACTTGACTATCTCATTAATGTAAAGCTTGGCGTAGTCCTCCGCTGAATCGTAGTCTTGACCGCCAAAAAGTGTACATACTTAGTAACTCTATCAACTATCACCCAAATGGAGTAATGTTGTCTGCGAGTACGAGGTAAACCTGTGATGAAGTCCATGTTGATCACTTCCCACTTCCAAGTAGGAATGTCGATCTCTTGAGTCATACCTCCTTGTTTCTAATGTTCTACCTTGACTTGCTGACAATTATGGCACTTAGCCACAAAATATGCTATATCCCGTTTTATACCATTCCACCAAAAGACTTCCCGCGGATCACGGTACATCTTAGTAGCGCCTGGATGAATAGAATGTCTGGAATTATGGGCTTCTGCGAGAATCTACTGTCTCAACCCACCCACCTTAGGAACACATAATCGACCCTGATAGCAAAGTACACCATCTCCTCCTTGGGAGAAAACCTCAACTCTCTGCTGATGGACTGCACCCTTAAGTTGAAGCAATATCGGATCACTGTCTTACTTTTCCTTAACCTCCACCACTAATAAAGATTCTGACCCATTCTGAAATGTTACACCATTATCTAATATGTTTATGAGACGAACTCCTAAGCAAGCAAGTCTGTGAACATCTTTTGCTAGTTCCTTTCTTTCTTCCTCAACATATGCTACACTACTCATAGATAGTCTGCTAAGAGCATCTGCTACTACATTGGCCTTACCAGGATGGTAATGCACACTCATATCATAATCCCTGAGGAACTTAAGCCATCTCCTCTGGCAAATATTGAACTCTTTTTGGGTGAACACATACTGAAAGCTCTTATGGTCTGTGAACACATCTATATGGACACCATACAAATAATGCCTCCAAATCTTAAGTGCAAACACCACTGTTGTAAGCTCGAGGTAATGAGTTGGATAGTTCTTCTCATGCACCTTAAGTTGTCTAGAGGCATAAGCTATAACCTTACCTCACTGCATTAACACAGAACCTAGGCCGACTCTGGATGCATCACAATAGATAACATAACCGTTTGAACCCTTTGGTAGAGTCAAAATAGGAGCTGTGGTCAACCTAGTTTTTAGTTCTGCAAAGCTTTTCTAACAATCATCTAACCACTGAAACATAACCTTTTTCTGAGTAAACTTAGTCAATGGAGAGCCTATGAATGAAAATCCTTCCATGAACCTTCTGTAATAACCAGCCAAACCCAAGAAACTTTTGATATCTGTAGGAGAGGTAGGTCTGGGCCATTGTTTCACGGCTTCTATTTTATGAGAATCCACTTGGATTCCTTCACTAGATACAATATGACCAAGGAAAGCAACGAATTGCAACCAAAACTCACATTTGATAAACATAATGAATAAGTGGCGATCTTTGAGAGTTTGCAGGACAACCCTCAAATGACTCGCATGTTCTTCCTCATTCCTAGAGTAAATGAGGATATCATCAATAAAGACAATAACGAACAAGTCCAAGTACTGCTTGAACACGTTGTTCATCAAATTCATGAAAGCTGCAGGAGCATTGGTTAGTCCAAATGACATAATTATGAATTCATAATGACCATACCAAGTTCTGAAGACTGTCTTCGGAATGTCAACATCTCTGACTCTAAGCTGATGATAACCGGATCTGAGGTCTATCTTTGAGAAATGACTAGTACCCTGAAGTTGGTCAAACATGTCATCTATTCTGGGGATGGTATACTTATTCTTGATTGTGACTTTGTTCAACTGCCGATAGTCAATGCATATTCTGAGGGAACCATCTTTCTTCTTCACAAATAACACTGGTGCACCCCATGACGAAATACTAGGTCTGATGAAGCCCTTATCAAGAAGGCCTTTCAACTGCTCTTTCCATTCCTTGATCTCAGCTGGAGCCATTTTGTAAGGAGCATTAGAGATAGGCTGGGTATCTAGAAGGAGATCAATTCCAAAGTCAATTTCCCTTTCAGGAGGAACTCCGGGAAGATCTTCTGGAAACACTCCTGGGAACTCATTAACTACAGGAACTGACTCTTGGGATCTCTGAAAAATTATCTCCCCTACTCTTTTGAACTCATTACTATCTTATTCTCAACATTTGACTTGATTTCTCATCTTATCATCTCCCCCTTAAGTCTAAAGCTGACACTTTAAAACTATGGACATATTCCACATTGACAACTCAATTTTGCTATCTAGGCACACATGGACAATTATAACTTAATTGGAACCTCGTCTGATTACATACTATCTCGGTACACCTCTTAATGCTCTTGTTACTCTTGTGACTTAGCCACACATCACTGCCCTTATATAAAGGTTAGGGTCTCTCACTTGTACCACTCATATTTATTGCAGCTAACATCTCAATTCCTTACCTACTTTATGTTAAGTCTTCTAGATCAAATCTCAAGACTAACATCATCACCTTCATGTTGTCATTCTTTGGATCATGACACTCATCTCAAATTCAAGCTTAATGTTCATTACTAAACCCGAATATCAATATGATTGCTCGCCTACTATACTATACCTCATTACTTGATCAGTTCTATACCCTTCTGAACAACATGACCCTATCAAAAAAATCATAAGCCTAGCTTAGATTATCACTTTATGAATACTATGTGCTTCTATTCAACACATATATTTAGCCTCATCTAACACGATGGCAGATCGGCATAAACTCTATTTTGGTTAAAAAACAAATATACTTTATCTCATCTTGACTAGCAACTCTTGCTCTACCTCCTATTATGAGATCTTCACAACTCATCACTTCTTAGTCTATCCATAAGGGAAAACTCCTCATCAATAACTTACGGGGTGCATGACATTAATAACCTAGCTTTCCTCATCAATATCTCCCTTTCTTAGACTACTAAACCTCTGCATACTTTCCTCAAATTTTGGGAACTTTCACTACTACTGCTCATGATCTCGTAACTCATGCTACCTTTTCGAGCAAAAATACTACCCAAGCTCTAATCATACCTCCTCATAAGGATCTCAACTGGAACAAGGCTTAGGTAAGAAAGTACATCTCACTTTAAGCTTGAACGCACGATTTATATGAACATGAGTGCATTCCTCTAAAACTCAACACTTAACTCACTCATGGGCTTCTGTCAAGCCCTTCTAGAGTCTCATGACTTCTTCAAGACTCTTGCTAAGAATAACTCATCCATAAGGATCTTTGGCTTTACTTTTCAACCACCTTTAGTATGAGGGGGTAGTTGAATGAATCTGATAAACTCACGAGTATTAATAAATCTCAATGACATAGCTCTATTGCACAATTAAGAGTATGAAAGAAGGAAAACTTTTCTTAAATGTCTATAGTCCCTCATTTATAAAAGTGGGGCCCTTACAACCATAAACAAGATGCTACTTAACACAGTTTCAGAGACACCCTAGGACACTTCAACTCTATGCTCTGATACCAAGTTTGTCGTGACCCGAGCTGTCACGACCCAAGGGTACACCCTAGAAGTAACATGGCGTACTTGACCCCAAAGGGGTCTTATACAATCCCTTAGCATATCATAGCATAAGTTAATAGAAGAGTATGAAAATTTTAAAACTTTTTCCATACAATCAAATTCTTTTATAAAAGTAAGCGGAAGTCTTACTCCACTTTGTATCAAGTCATCTAAACTCAACTTTGAATAAATCCTTTGGGACGCAGCCCCTACAATAGTCCAAAACATAAAGAAAATACATAAAGGTAGTGGTGGCTTTATCCTCGATGCTATGAGGACTCACCAAGTCTTCAACTCCTTGAACTTCTAGAAACCTATCCTCAAGAATGGAACTCAAAATCACCGAACCCTACATTTGATAAGAATGTAGGCAAGAGTATGCGTTAGTACAAAAGTACTAAATATGTTAGCTAGCATAACACCATAAGAGCATAACAAAAGTGTTAGCCAATCTAAGACATAAGTCATAAGCATAAGAGACAATAACATAATCATAAGCATCATCTCCAACATAGGCATAACATGAGCATAAGTCAACATAAGGCATAATTCAACAACATAGGAAATACCACATATTCATAAGCTTAGCCCATACTCAATTCCTCTTAACATGGAAGAAACTTCATAAGTAACCTTCAAGTTATACTTGTGCAATGCATAAATGAGACCTCATAATCCTATCTAGGCTAAGTATCACTTTTAGGCCATCATACCTCTTTATCATATTTGATCTTATCCTTTAGCTTACTTCTCATAGACAAGGGAATCTATCACATTTAGTCAATCATATCATGGGAGGCACCTATAGCAACAATCCATCAAACATACATCATAAGCCATAAACATATTCATTTCATAGATCATCATAACATAAAAGGAAAATACCATAGATACCTTCAAAGCATAGTTGTGCAATGCATGAGTAAGATCCCATAGTCTTACCCATGCTAAGTAAAGCTTCTTAAGTACCCATAGTTCATAACTCATATTCTTGTTCATATTACTACCATATTGGGGACATAAGCCTTAACTGACATAGATCATGAGAGCTAAACGTGGAATCCGGTGTCTACCCCACATCGAAAAGAGGTTGTTCTACTTGCCGAGGGTAGAACCATACTCTTAGCTTAGGTAGATCCAATAGATAAGTAACCTACGGAGGCACATAGTTTATGGGATAAGAAGATTGCTACTAGAAACTTGGACTCAACTAAGGTAGAAGGTTTCCATCTCATGAGAAACATACTTTGGGAACCCGGACTCAACTAAGGTAGAAGGAACCCATTTGGAAAGCCGGACTCAACTAAGGTAAAAACTTTCATTGGGAAGCCAGACTCAACTAGAGTAAAAGCTTCAATCTCATATTCAATATGCACTCGGTGCTAAGCATTAAGTCCCATTAAGTTCATATTAAGTCTTGAATTAAATTCATATTTGTGGAAGAATGTTTTGACACTCAATCCAACATAACTCATGCTTTAGCTCATACATTCAATAGGTGAGACTAGTCTTCCAACTATAGAATCACTACATGTGACAAACCTTTTGCATCATATCATATTCATGCATAAGTGTGGATATGAGGATAACCTTTCAACAACACAACAACTAGATCATAAGCATATTCACTTTACTCTCAAAGTATTTCTAAAGCATGTACTAAACTTCATAAAACATTCATAATATCATATCTTTCCCTCTTAAGGGTCAAAGCTCATATTAAATCATCACATCTAGAATGACTACATTAGACATGGATATATTCATAATCCTATCAAATCAACATATCTAGAATGACTACATTCAAAATAGATATATTCATAGTTCAAGTAGTTCAATTACTACATGCATAATCTCATACTTCACCTCCTTGAGGTTCAAGATTACTTTCAATCATCACACCTAGGGTTCATGCACTTATACATGGATATCATCCTAGCTCATGTGATTCTATCACTTTATGCATTCAAACATTCATGAGGTAGATTAGGTAGGTAAATATCTTTCATCACAATTCTATTCATTAGCCTTCTATTCTCATATAGATTTTACTCTCAAATCCTTAGCCTCCATAGTTCATTATATTAGCTTTACTCTTAAAGCCCTAGTGATCATCATTCATGACTACATGCCTTACTCTCAAAGCCTTACTTCTCATAATCATCACACATATCTAGATCACAAGATAATCTAGTCACAAGCTTCATCTTTTAGCAATTCTAGTCTTAATTCATCATAAAGGCTTAATCTCATTCATTACTAGTCAAGATCCATCATATAATCTTTAATCTTGTTCAATTCAAGTTTACATACTTCTATTCTTGAACAATTACTATAGACATTATCAATTTTAGAAGATCATCTCTAAGTCTTCAAGTTCACCTTTCATGGACTAAACACACATAATATAAAATTTCATCAATTAGACTAGGGTTATCCAAGGAAAGCATACAATATTATCATAATATTATGATTCAGTGCTAAAACAATCATAAACAAGAACTATCCACTGAATTGGAATCATACTCAACTAAACCCACAATTTTGGAAGGAACCCTAACTTGATTTCATCGTCACAATTGGGGGGAAATGTAGGGGGCTCCATGGATGGAAGAATCAATGGATGAATAAGCTAACATACCTTGGATACAAAGCCTTACTAAGCTTGCAACAATGGAGTCTTGTTCTTAACCTAGGATTCAAGCTCTATCTTCTTTTTCAAGTCCTAGAGAGAGAAATATTTAAGAGGAGAGTATTTTGGGGATTTGATTTGGGTCTTGGAATAAATGACTAAATTGGGTGAGTTTTGGGGTTAAAATGACTTATATAGGGGTCCAAGGCTTGGGCAAAATGACATAACTTTGAGTTAAAACAATTGGGAAAAGACCCAAGAAGTTCCCTTGCTTGAAACTGTCGAAATGGCATGACAGACTCCTTCACGGGTCGTCATCATCACCACGGCCCGTTAAACGGGTCGTGAAGAATTTTCAGCCTGACAGTGTTTCACTATTTAGGGCATAACTTTTTACCCCAATATCGGAATCTGGTAAACTCGATGGCATTGGAAAGAGGACTCCGAGACCTTTAATAGGATAGGTAATGGCCCACCTAATTCGTTTTTTGAGATACGAGAGATGATAATTTGGAGTTGAATCTAAACTCTAAGGCTAGTGAAAAGCCCTTCACGTGAGGCTCCACGAGCCGTGGTGCCTACAACGAGCCGTGAAGTGGCTCGTGTGGAGGGGGCTATTTTGGGCAACCTTGGCTTAGCCACTACCTAGCCACCACGAGCCACACTGATTAATAACGTTTCAAAGACACTTAATCCAATACTAAGTGCCAACAATCATTAGTTAGTAATACAACTTAGCTAGAGTTGGGGTCGAGACCCAAGGGAGTGGTACGTATTTGAGAATCAAAAGAAAAGCATGAATATGCTCAAGTTAATCATAGGTAAAAACATTTATGAATAAAATAATGGTTCAAGTTTGGGGTGACACAAGTGTCAAATAACAGGGGGATTTGGGTTCAACTATTAGCTACAACAACAAATAACACTAAAATAACAAGTATGTAGACGGGTTCTTGGGATGTGATTTGATTCTGGGCTAAAGTAGACAAAATGGTGATTGCAATTAATAGTGAATAGTTGTAAATCAGTGAATAAGCTAGACTTTAGTGGGGATAAACTTTCTCTCGAACAATTTACCACGAATCAAATTGGTTTCTCTTGAACACCAATAAGCAACAATTAAGAACAGCCTACGCTTTAATCCATTCACTCTCTTGAGCTGAATGTGTGGAAAAAGGTTTAGGATTCACTCTCTCGAGCTGAACCCATGACAACCCAATACCCACAGACCATCAAATCAGTAATCTTGGTTTTAAAACCTTTCTCTCGAGCAAGCCAAAAACACGAAGGTAGAGTTGCATTTGCAACTACAACCCTTTAGATTAAGCCACAATTACTAAATGAAATCACCTTTAAACAACATTTACACTATCAATTAACAATACCCAGTAGCTAAATCAACCCATAATCACACCCCAAGAATTGGGGTTTTAGCTAGACATCATAAAAAGATATAAATCGTTACCAAATTGTGTTTCCATCAACTGGGTAAGATTAATATTGTCTTTACAACGGTCTAAGATGAAGAATCTTCAACACCCACTTCCAATTTCTCAGAAATGGAAATCTTCAAAGCTAAGGAAATATTATCTCAAAACTTAGTTCTAAGCTCTCTAACTTGAAAACTGAACAATAATGAAAACTAGATAAAAATCTTATACAATCTGATACTAAACTAAAAATTCAAACATGTATTTATAGTAGCCAAAAATGTGTTGCGAAGGACCATTCGGTGCAATAAGTCGGGACCGCTGATCCACTCAACGATCCTCCCTTTGGTCAGTTCCATCGCCTTTTCGCTTTGGCCTTTAGCAACTTCAAGTTCTGTAACTTTGGGTGATATAGCACTGCATCACGGAACTCATGCCTTTTTTTTCTTCGTTCTTTCAGCTGCCTTGTTCCTTTTTGTTCATTAGTGTCCATGCTTTGTTCCTCAATTCAAATACCTGAAAAACAAGGATTTACTTTAGTTATTGGCACAAAATATGCATTTGATGAGGACACTAAATCTTTTAAAATAAAGCCCTAAATGAGTCCAAATCGTGGACTTATCACACACCACGAGCCGTTTTGGTGGTCGTGGAAGGTGAGACAGTGTCCATGGAAGAGTGGACTGCCCTAGTCCTCTTCCTTGGGTCTTGTCCTCTTCCTTGGTTCTAACCCTTACACTGAGCTCTAGTTTAGCCTACTAGTTTTCGGGGTGTTACAATATCTCCCCCTTGGGAACATTCGTTCCCGAATAACGATCTAGACACCTTACAAAAGTAAAGACTCAAGACTAGCAGCCCATCATGCATGAAGCATCAAAATAATGCACACTTCAAAGAAGGAAATATCAACTCCATCTCAAATATAATCAATGCAACACAAGAAAGTAGGAACTACATCTAACAACCCATTATGCATGAAATCTCATAACTCATCATATTCATAGGAGGAACTACCTTCTCCAAACTAAATCATGCTCAACATACACTCATGGAGCTCATATGCAATTTACTCTAAAAAAAAAATCATCTAAGGAGGAATCTCTCAGCTCCGAACTAAGGCAAGCTCATATATTCATCTCATGAAGTCTATAGGGAACTCAACTCAATGCACTACAACATGAGAAAAATCAATCATATAGAACTCATTTTCTTTCAAAAAAAAACATTTTTTCATGAACATGCATCACAGAAGGAAATCATAGAAATATCTAAAACACACATAACTTCACATAAAGCACAAACTATGAGGAACTCATCATTAAAATGCTAAAGGAGGAATGGAAGAGAAAAGGATGAGGATATCGGGACATATCATTGGCCCTCGACCTCCCAAGTACCACCTTCACCTAAAACCCACACTAAAGGTAACTCCTTAATACTTTCATGGAAGCAACTTCCCTGTTCTTCTATTTCTTAACTTGCCGGTCTAAGATCCATACCGGTATTTCTAAATTAGAGAAATTCTCATTAACTCCCCAACTCTTCTTAAAGGATTTATGAATGTCATATCCCCAACACCCTTCTATATCTAAGAGACATGGAAAACCGGATACACCGGTACCACTCATAAGCAACTCTAGTTCACAAGCAACCTTACAAACTCCACTCAAGATCTCATATGAGCCTACAAAATTGCGACTAAACTTCCCAAACTCACTACACCTCTCAAGGTGAGAATTCCAAACCAACCAAATCATAACCATCAAGAACACTCAACGACCTTGCTATCTAAGATTATCATCTCCCCCTTGGGAGTAAGTGTATACAGACTCTTCTAAGCATCATTTCCTCCAATTCTATGGTCGGAGCAAGTTATCACTAAGTTTTCACATCCATCACTCAATATGATTCTAAACCATGGTGAATTACACTTCTGCCCTTTTTAGAGGAGCCTACTCACTCAACACATCTAGGCATTACTTAAACACCCTATTCATCAAAACTTTCAACCTACCCAAAACTAAAAAAGTCCAAGTAGGGTTCTACCATCAATATCATAAAACAATAATGAAGCACATTCATACTAAAGACAACATCAAAGTCTAGCATATCAAGTCACAAAAGACAAGTAATACCGAAATCTAATAAAGCATAAAACACATACCGAAACCATTAGGAGGAACTTTCTTACCCTCTCTTCTCATAGCCTTTGCCTTTGGGCAATCCTTCATTTTGTAACCACTTTCACCACAATTAAAGCAACCCTCTCAACCAGCAAAACATCTACCCTCATGTATCTTTCAATTCTACTAAGGTTGGATTAAGACAATTCTAAACCATTTCAACCCATATCAACACCTTTGGTGGGCTCTACCAACCAATCATATCTAGGTATCATCTAAACACCCTACTTAAAATGACCATACTTAAGATCAATCTTAAAAGATAACGAACTCTTTGAAGTTGGTCAACACTTTGAACTCTTCTTCCTCACCCAACTAGGTGGTACATACAACCCTCAAAGTCATTTTCAAGACAAGACATAACCCAAGGTTAGGACAGAGATTTTCCCCTTTCCACTCTCAGATAGGCTCATTCGGGAACTAACCAATTTGACTATACGGGTTCTACAATCACCTAGGAGCATAACAATAATACTACCAATCCATCCTAAGAATGACATATAATCCTAGCATATCAAGTTCTATCTAGTCACATAGCCATAATTGGCATCACAACCAACATGTTCTCCCTCGCTCCTTATAGCATAAGCCATTCGAGTAGTCATATCCCAAAGACCATCGGATAAGGAGAAGTACTTTATAGGGTTAAACTCTATGACACGACTTAAATGAAAAAGTAAAGTTTCCTAAACATCCAATAGCCTCTTATTCATAAATGTGGCGCGCTTCACATTTATGAACAAGACTCTACTAAACGTGGTTTGAGACAATCCTAGAACCATTCTAAACCTTGTGCTCTGATAACCACATTTGTCACGACCCAGGGTACACCCTAGAAGTAACATGGCGCACTTGACCCCGAAGGGGTCTCATACAAGCCCTTAGAATATCATAACATAAGATAATAGAAAAGTACATAAATTTTAAAACTTTTTCCAAACAATCGAAGTCTTTTATAAAAGCAAGAAGAAGTCTTACTACACTTTGTCTCAAACCATCTAAACTCAACTTTGAATAAAACCTTTGGGACGCAGCCCATACAATAGTCTAAAATATAAAGAAAAGACATAAAGGTAGTGGTGGCTTTATCCTCGATGCTATGAGGACTCACCAAGTCTTCAACTCCTTGCACTTCTAGAAACCTATCCTCAAGAATGGAACTCAAAATCACCGAACCCTACATTTGATAAGAATATAGGCAAGACTATGCGTTAGTACAAAGTACTAAATATGTTAGCTAGCATAACATCATAAGAGCATAACAAAAGTGTTAGCCAATCTAAGACACAAGTCATAAGCATAAGAGACAATAACATAATCATAAGCATAATCTCCAACATAGGCATAACATGAGCATAAGTCAACATAAGTCATAATTCAACAACATAGGAAATACCGCATATTCATAAGCTTAGTCCATAATCAATTCCTCTTAATGTAGGAGAAACTTCATAAGTAACCTTCAAGTTATACTTGTGCAATGAATAAATGAGACCCCATAATCCCATCTAGGCTAAGTATCACTTTTAGGCCATCATACCTCTTTATCACATTTGATCTTATCCTTTAGCTTACTTCTCATAGACAAGGGAATCTATCACATTTAGTCAATCATATCATGGAAGGAAACTATGGCAACAATCCATCAAACATACATCATAAGCATAAGCCATAAGCATATTCATTTCATAGATCATCATAACATAAAAGGAACATACCATAGATACCTTCAAACCATACTTGTGCAATGCATGAGTAAGATCCCATACTCTTACCCATACTAAGTAAAGTTTCTTAAGTACCCATAGTTCATAACTCATATTCTTGTTCATATTACTACCATATTGGGGACATAAGCCTTAACCGACATAGACCATGTGAGCTAAACATGGAATCCGGTGTCTATCCCACACCGAAAAGGGGTAGTTCTACTTGCTGAGGGTAGAACTATACTCTTAGCTTAGGTAGATCCAATAGCTAAGTAACCTACAGGAGCACGTAGTTTATGGGATAAGGAGATTGCTCCTAGAAACCCGAACTCAACTAAGGTAGAAGGTTTCCATCTCATGAGATACATACTTTGGGAACCCGGACTCAACTAAGGTAGAACAAACCCATTTGGGAAGTCGGACTCAACTAAGGTAAAAGCTTTCATTGGGAAGCCGGACTCAACTAGGGTAAAAGTTTCCATCTAATATTCAATATGCACTCGGTACTAGGCATTAAGTCCCATTGAGTTCATATTAAGTCATGACTTAAATTCATATTTGTGGAAGAATGTCTTGACACATAATCCAACATAACTCATACTATAGCTCATAGATTCAAAAGGTGAGACTAGTTTTCTAACCATAGAATCACAACATGTGGCAAACCTTTCACATCATATCATATTCATGCATAAGTGTGTATATGAGGATAACCTTTCAACAACACAACAACTAGATCATGAGCATATTCACTTTACTCTCAAAGTGTTTCTAAAGCATGTACTAAACTTCATAAAACATGCATAATATCATATCTTGCCCTTTACATTAGACATGGATATATTCATAATCATATCAAATCAATATATCTAGAATGACTACATTAGACATGGATATATTCATAGTTCAAGTAGTTCAATTACTACAAGCTTAATCTCATACTTCACCTCCTTGAGGTTCAAGCTTACTTTCAATCATCACACCTAGGGTTCATGCACTTAGACATGACTATCATCTTGGGTCATGTGATCTATCACTTTATGCATTCAAAAATTCATGAGGTAGATTATGTAGGTAAAGATCTTTCATCACAATTCTAATCATTAGTCTTCTATGCTCATATAGATTTTACTCTCAAAGCCTTAGCATCCATAGTTCATTATATTAGCTTTACTCTCAAAGCCCTAGTGATCATCATTCATGACTACAAGCCTTACTCTCAAAGCCTTATTTCTCACAATCATCATACATATCTAGATCACAAGATAATCTAGTCACAAGCTTCATCTTTAAGTAACTCTAGTCTTATGTCATCATAAAGGCTCAATCTCATTCATTACTAGTCAAGATCCATCATATAATCTTTAATCTAAATCAATTCATTTTTACATACTTCTATTCTTGAACAATTACTATAGACATCATCAATTTTAGAAGATCATCTCTAAGTCTTCAAGTTCACATTTCATGGCCTAAACCCCATAATATCAATTTCATCCATTAGACTAGGGTTGACCATGGAAAACATACAATATCATCATAATATCATGATTAAATGCTAAAACAATCATAAACAAGTATTATCCACTCAATTGGAATCATACTTAACTAAACCCACAATTTTTGAAGGAACCCTAACTTGAATTGGGGATTTCATCTTCATAATTGGGGGTAATGTAGGGGGATCCATGGATGGAAGAATCAATGGATGAATAAGCTAACATACCTTGGATACAAAGCCTTACTAAGCTTACAACAATGGAGTCTTGTTCTTGACCTAGGCTTCAAGCTCTATCTTCTTCTTCAAGTCCTAGAGAGAGAAATACTTGAGAGAAGAGTATTTTTGGGGATTTGATTTGGGTCTTGGAATAAATGACTTAATTGGGTGAGTTTTGGGGTTAAAATGACTTATATATGGGTCCTAGGCTTGGGAAAAATAACATAACTTTGAGTTAAAACAATTGGGAAAAGACCCAAGAAGTTCCCTTGCTGGAAACTGCTGAAATGGCATGACGGATGCCTTCACGGATCGTCATCATCACCACGGCCCGTCAAACAGGTCGTGAAAAATTTTCAGCCTGACAGTGCTTAACTATTTATGGTATAACTTTTTACTCCAAGATCGAAATTGGGAAAACTCGGTGGCGTTGGAAAGAGGACTCAAAGAACTTTAATTGGATAGGTAATGTCCCACCTAATTCATTTTGAGCTAAGAGATATGATCATTTGAAGTTGACCCTAAACTCCAAGGCTAGTGAAAAGCCCTTCACGTGAGGCTCCACGAGCTGTGGTGCCTCTTGTGGACATGATACAGTAGCTAGGAAACCTTCCCATTAACCCCTAAAAATCTAAGGCACCACTACGAGCCTTCCCACGAGCTGTGAAGTGACATGTGTGGAGGGGGCTGTTTTGGGCAACCTTGGCTTAGCCACTCCCTAGCCCACCACGAGCCACACCTAGAGCCTTGTCCTCACAACTAGCCGTGGTGATGGTCATGGAAGGTGAGGCAGTGTCCATGGAAGAGTGGACTGCCCTAGTCCTCTTCCTTGGTTCTAACCCTTACACTTAGCTTTAGTTTAGCCTACTAGTTTCCGGGGTGTTACACGAGCCTACACCCTAGACGTGGCCGGCACTCGAGAACCATTGTTGGTCCCCAAGCGAATCCTCATCCTCGCTGACTACAAGTGGAAGACTAACTTTAGCATGCAAAAGCTTAAAAACTGAATTAAATTCAATTTACTTAACTTTTAAAATAATCTGAACAATACTTAATAGATAACTCAGAGTTTGTAAAAACAACTCAAGGAAGATACATACTGAAAACTACTCAACTTTGTAATTCTATAAAGTCTCTACTATTACAAAAGGATACTTGGACAAGACCCAAGACATCTCAAAACTACTAACTGTAGGATAAAGGTGAAGTCATCCGAAATATAAGAAGGCTCACCAAAGCTGACTAGAACTACAAGTGGTATCAACGAAGCTTCTGTTGATGACCTGTATGTGCATCAGTACATGAAATGTACGAGCATGTAAGGGGAATTCTAAAGCATTAACATAAGCTTGAACTGATGGAAAAGAAACATACTTACCTCTGCTCAACTCACTCAACTTAACTCAACCCAACTCAACTTAAAGAAACATAGTTCAACTCAACTCAGAGAAAATAGGGCTCAACTCAATGATAAGATATTCAACTCAGTGAAACAAGACTCAACTCAATAATGAGATACTCGACTCTGTGAAATAAGGCTCGACTCAATAATGAGAAATAGGGCTCAACTCAACAATAAGATACTCAACTCTGTATACTCAACTCTGGATACTCAACTCAATATAAAGCAACAATAAAAGATGAAATATATGGAAAGCTTTTAAAACAATAGATAGCAACTCAATGTATTGAAGGATACAATAATAACTTAGTTTGTATATAAAAATACAATATAACTCTATGTATATAAGAATATAAAATATCTTTGTGGGAGTTTCTCTAATCGACAACCATCACTACGAGCTATGTAATGATACAACGTCTAACCCACGCTGCCAGAGCCGTCCTATACTTTGTCAGGGTATAGAACCTACTACTAAGTGGATCCACTAGTCTATGCTAAAAGCATTAAGGAATTATCTAAAAAGTATGACCCTTTCTACTCATGTTGGCTACATGGTTTGTGGGGGCTGTGAGTTGTATGAACTATCCCAATATCAGTGCTCAATAATACTCCCAAAATATACTTAGCTCATTGTGTTTTAAAGAAAACTTTTCCTCTTTCTATGGTTTGAGATTATTAGTCAAAAATATTTCTCTTAAAAGAGATGCTACTTAAAGTTGCTCATGAACTCTTTTGGAAATTGGTGTTTCCTCTCTTGCTTAAATGTGAAAATATTTACTCTTGCGAATACTTAGTTCCCCTATATCATTTTAAAGAAAATGAATGCAACTTTACTCTTCCTCAAACTTAAATGCTCAAGTCTTAAAACAAGTTTAGAAAAATTTGTAAAAAACTTCTCAAAATAAGGTTCACGCCGAATTATGGACGTGAATGACTCAATTCAAGGTTTTCAATAACCATACATAGAACTCAATACACGGAACTCAACAACTCAGAACTCAAGAACTTCAATGATACTACTCATTTCAAGAATACTTAACTCAAAGGGTTCATGTAGAATTATGGGCATGAACAACTCAACTCATGGACTACATGATACTACTCATCTCAAGAATGTTCAACTCATAGGGTTCACGCGGAATTATGGGCATGAACAACTCAACTCAAAGACTTCATGGGTAATATGTAATAGTCCCATGATTAGGAATATAATCTCAAAAGGGATTAGGAACTCAATACTCAAGACTTAGAACTTGAAGATACTACTCCTCTCAAAGATGCTCAAATTATGAAGTTTATGTAGAATTATAGGCATGAACGACTCAACGCGAGGGTCTACATAACAATATGGAACTCATGTATACGACTCTTCTCATTATCATACTTAATTTCTCAAAACATAGTTCAAATCGATAGTTGATATCAAAGGATTCACAATTGAACTCAAAAACATTCTTGAACTCTACTCTTAACTCTCTCTTGAATATGAATTATGAATTCAAGAGATATGGTTCATGATATGAAGGATCTCGTGATGATAATGTAGACTCATGAATAAATTTTCCTCATTCTCATACTCACTTGCTTGAGTCTTGAAACAAATTATTAGAAGTTGTAGAAGACTCCTCAAAAAGACTTCCTCAAAATGTTCGAAAGAACTCTCAAGACTTAACTGTTAGCTCTACCTTGAATTTGAATTATGAATTATGAATACAAGGTTATGATTCATGTTATGAATGATTTCTAGATGTTTAGAAGTAGTTTAGAGTGTTTAGAATTGATAGGGCTTGACGTTACCCTTTTAAAGGACTCAGACGGGCAAAATGACAGAGAAGGGGTGAGGGTAGGCAACCCTGGCACACTAATTGATGCAGGGCGCCAGCCCTCATCCTATAGACACACTCTGCTGGCGCAATAATGGGGCGGCACACCAGCCCATTCCTAGAAAACCCTGACGAGTTTCTTTGCTCGTTTTCTCACCCTAGTTCACCTAGATTAGAATGGTTTATTCCCCACTCACTTAGATTTGGATACCCAACCTAAGTACATAATAATCTACTAAAAACACCCTCATATTCCAAGGATTTATCTCAAGAATTCATCAAAACCCCAACAAAACAAGATTTAGAATGAAACTTCAAAAACACTTATCAAGAACTCATCAAGAACTCATCAAGAACTCAACATACTCAAACTTATGGATAAAATTCATAAAAGAAACTCATGATTAGAGTGTGGGTGAACAAAACCAACACTATGAAAACTTACATACCTCTTAGGGGTTAAACCCATGGCGAATATCTGCAACAAAACTCAAGAATCTTGACGAATTCCTTGATCCTTTCCTCTTTTCTCCTCTTTTCTCTTCTTTTCTCTTCTTGAACTCTCAACTAAGACTCTAAGCGTAGATTAGGATTATAAAACTAAACCTTATCAGTTTAGACCCCTAAAACCTTACTAAAAATGAATTAAATCTGATTGGGTAGGGAAAAGACCAAAATACCCCTCATATTTTTGGGTAACTTTCCTTAAATTGATAGGCTGACTTAAAAATGGTATATCGTACTCATCCAAACCTGAAACTTAGCAACTCAGTGGCATTGAAAAGATAATTCAAAGACCTTTCATTTGATATGTTATGGGCCAACTACATCCTCCTGTACTGAAAATTATGGTCATTTGAAGTTGACCCAAAACATAGAAGAACTTAGGAATGACTTGAATGAACTCTCTTTAGTTCTTTTTGGAACTCAAGATGCTACATCTAGTGATCTTAACACTTATGAAATTTTATTTTATTTTTGGTAAAAGCTTACTCACTACGAAAGTTTGTACGAGTCTTAGTTCAAAAAATTTGGGTGTTACATTAAAGTTGGCATGTTAATATTGTTTGATATTTCTTTGGTTGAAATAATGGTAAACATAGTTTATTCTTCAATAAAGTAATGATGGAAATTATTAGATATAAGAGTAACGATTGGCTGAGTATAAAACCATTGGAAACTTTAGATTTTGGTATAATATAGGTCAAGTTTGGCAGGTTTATTTTATATTGCTTAGGTTACTGACGCTTAATCCATCGGGTTTAAAAGTGTCTTATGGTTATCATATTATAAATTAAGTTTTGATATATTGGGATATGTAATTAAATATTAAGTGTATGTTATTATGTGAATACCAACCGAGTTATGTTATTTGGAGGGATTAAGACTTAACCCTAGACTTGAAATTTGGAAAATATGAGAATTGACATGTTAATTGGCATCAAAATTAGGAACTTGATTATAGATTATTGGGGTGAGTTTTTGAGTCTAGACTAGACACATAGTAATATGGGTGTTGTGAGTTTTGAAATCTTATTGTGATTATTTATTAGAATAGATTGTATTGATTTGGAAGTCCAACGAAAGAGGAAGGCTCAAGTCCCAGAGTAATTGCTCAATTGTTTGAGGCAAGTGAATTTCTCAACCCTTGTTAAGTGTATAGAATCATGTATTTCCTTGTGGTATGTATTGGGGAGTAATGGAACTTGGTGATGGGTTGACTTGTCCATATTGAATAATTCTAATGATGAAAAGGGGGTAATAAAAGGCAATGTGATTAATTATTGGTGTGTAATGTGATGAAAATAGTTTGAAAGGCTTATTGATTAATTATTGATATTGTATCATGATTTTGTTGTTGTGAATTATGCATTGTTATGAAAATGACCATCTCTTCATTATTTGTGTGAACATGTCATTTGCATTGGTTTCGAGACATGGTTGTGATAAGTGTTCTGTGAATTGAGGAAGAATGATAAATTAAAGAGGATGTACCATTTCAAGGGATGTGTCACGCGCCGTGATTGATATTATGATTCGAGGGATGTGTCGCATGCCGTGACGAATTTTATTATCGAGGGACGTGTCGCACATCAGGATAAATTTTATTATCAAGGGTCATTACGCACGCTGCGACGGATGCATGGACATATATGTCCTCTATGGGTCCCAAAATAAGAAGCAGTGGGTGTGTATCACTAGGTCAGACATGCATCACTATACTTGGAATTACATTTCATTACTTTGAATATCTATAACATTTGTGAACTTGTGAGTGCATTTCTATGGAACTTGTGATTGATCAACTTGATTTTGTGTATTGTTGATCCAAAATTGTTCGAGTATTGATCTATGTGTTAATATAAATTGTGAACTATTAGGTTGAACTGGTTTTTATGCAGGTTGTAGTTGTGGAGGTTCGGTTGGGGTGTAAAGAGTACCCGTATTATATTCCTTAGCTTGTCTTTAGAAGTTTACTTGTTGAGTACCACGTGGTTTGGTACTCACCCCTTACTTTTACATTTTTATTGATTACATGCCTGGATCTTCATGATACTTTCTATTCTCTTCTTTTTTTTAGGCTTCCTGTAGAGATTCATGAGGTATCTGTTTGTCATCTCAGCAGACCTTACTCCTATTTATTATCTTGTCCTATTTTAGAGACAATATCATTTGAGACTTGTTTATTTCTTTCAAATCTATTGCAATACATTAAAGGCTTGTACACGTGACAACTAGGTTTTGAAGATTTAGTTAAGTTGATTTGTTATCCGCAGTAGTAATTATTTATTTTACTTTTATTATTTTATTTTTCATACTTTATCGTAATGGTTGAGTTTTAGGTTGACTTGTCTTGGTGGGATAAGACGAGTGTCTTCACATCCATTTTTGGGTCGTGACAAAATGGTATCAGAGCCCCGAGTTCATAGGTATCACGTGTTTATAAGCCAAGTCTAGTAGAGTCTCGAGGATCGACGTGGAGACATGTGTTGCTTATCTTCGAGGGGCTATGGTGACTTTTAGAATAAATCTTTACTTCTTGAATCTTTATCGTGCATTCGTTGTCCGTTCTGATTTTTATCAGTTCATTTCATTCTTTCTCATTTATGTGAGGACTTGTGTGTAGTTCCTCATTTGAGCAGTTGGTGTCGTGTATTGTTTAGAGGTTTGATTATGTTTGGAAGTGATAGACTTATGGAAAGGATGTGTGGTCAAATCCAGAATATTCAGTGACTCTAAGGGGTTGAGTTAGTTGATGGTTCGATGAAGCATTATGAGGATATATGAATGATAAGGTTGAAAAATGGTTTGAGGGACTTCATGAACATGTTATTTTGTTTTTTGGGTTTTTACCCAACAATGGGAATAGTATTTGTGTGGTGTATACAATATCTGGAGTGGTTCGACAAATGAAGAGGAATTATTAAAGGGATGGCTAGATAATGAATACGGTAACTTTGGAAACTATAGTTAGTAAAGTTATCACAAAATATATAGGTTACTTAGCGAATGATGAGAATGATGTTACACCAATAGAGGTAAGAATCTCTACTGTAGTTTCATAAATTGAGTGTATGTCAAAGAGGGTCATGTAACGACTACTACAATGATACTTATGCTTACTTGGTTAGAATTATGAAGTGTTCATTCGGCTATCGACCTGATCTATGAAAGAATGCATAACGCTTTGGGCTAGAGACTACACAGATTTGGTAATGTACTATAACTACTCAATGGGTAGAAATGTGTTGGATATTTAGGTACAATCTTCTCGATAGGTGTGATGTGTTCTAGTGCTGGATCTAACAGACTTTAACGATATAGTACTAGTGGCATATGGAAACATATACGCCAATTGTTAAGCGTGAATACTAACTACTTAAGGAGTTATCAGTTGTATCACATACTCGTAGAATGAGATTCAATGTTGCATTCATATTAGAGAAACTAACCAACTAGCTTGTTACAACGGATGGATGAGTTAAGTATTGTTTATAAAGGAAATTTTATTGGTGGATCTTTGGTACAATATTAATGTGCTTAGGTTATAAGTGTATCTCGAGGATTCTAAATGAGGACTGATGATTTATTCGTAAACTCCAAGGGGTGGATTGATATCAAAATGACAATTTTATAAGTAAAGAAAGTCCCAACGAGTATACTTGTGTGAAGGCAATTGAGGATTTTAGTAACAAAAAAATGTATATAAAATTGGGTTAGTTCTTTGGATTTGGTTGGTATGACTAGGTTTAAGGTGCCATGTCGATGATAAGGTAGACTTCGAGATGATGGCAAGGACTAACTGAGCATGATAGTAATAAGAGTTTATGATGGATTGTGATTGAGATTCATCTATATAATAAAGATTGTTGGTTAAACAATTTTTTGTATTGTAATGACGACTTGCGAGTAGTAAGGTTGTGGTTTGCTACTACTTGGTGAGTAGTGTGGTTATATGAAAAGTTGTAGGATGTGTTGAGACACCGCTGGAATAGAATTGAAAGGAGATAGAGTCATAACTAGAAAGAATTAGTTTAATGTAGTTTAGCTTTCAGAAGGAGGAAAAAGAACAAGGATATTTACTTTGATTGTAAGGATCAAAGATGTATCTTCAGAAGAGTGGATAATTGGATTCAGAGACACATGGTTCCATCTGTTTTACCCAGATTATTGTGATAGTGTTACATGTCATTCATATGGGTTAAAACTTATTGGGTAAGATTTGAGAAAAGAGTCTATATACGTTTGATTCAAGTGTGGTCATAAGTTCTTAGGTAGTTTCGAGTTTGGTAACGTGTACGATTAAAAATTTTAGTGAAGAAAATGATAAGATCGATGGGAGGCAATCAATGAATAACTAAGATACGTGAATTCATAAAAATCTTCAAGGTATGAGCTAATGTTGAGAGTTAAGAGGATTGAGTCACGCTGTTGAATTCAAAATTTAAGTTTTTCATTAAAAGCCTACGTATGTGGTAGTATGTTTTGTCGAGGTATGAATTGGTAAGGTAAGAAATGATGGTCTGCATCGGGTATTGACCATTTTGAAGGACTTGTGCATGGTTTGGGTAGTAAAGTTTGTTGTTTTTTATTGTTAAAATACCTAAGGAAGGGTTTCAAGTAAAGTTTTGGTTTAGAGGATAAGGTAAAATGTCATAGGTTGTTTGTCAAATGATAATCTTGGTAAGCGAGCTATCGAAAAGAACAAGAGTGTGGTGTATGGAAGAGTTCAAGGTATTTGAAATTTATGTCATGGGAAGAAAAAAAAAGGATAAAAGAATAATACATCTCGTATAGACCCTTGGTTTGAAGTAAAAGATAGTAGGGTTTTTTGCATTTGAGTTTAGAAATAACTATGCAATGTGGACTGATTCGGTACAAACTTACTAGGAATTTATCGGCGACTTTTATGATGATTGAGTTTTGGTTTGGGTGACAAACAGATTAGTGTGGAAATTTTTGCGTTGTTAAATGGGGATAGATTGTTCAAATTATGATAGATGACTTATGGATGCGCAACGGTATAGACCTATAAATCTACATGGTTATTAAGGACTTCAAGGGGATTGAAACTACTTTGTTGATGAGACTACATAGACTGTTGTGATGCTTTACATTGACACTTGATGGTAAATAGAGATTATGTACTCATAATATATGGAATTATTTTCCTGACAAATAATTTCTTAAGTGTTGGTATGAGGTATATGATGGTTTGAATAATAGTTGAACCTTGGTATGTGAAATATTGCATGGAGTTGACACTAGACGTGATTCAATAGCTTTATCTCAATGAGAAAGTACTATCAGATTTGAAACTAATGCTATCAGCCTTACGTGGGACCCATATCTATCATGGGATGCTTAAATGGAAAGATAAGGAGCCATAGTTCAAAGTTTTTGGAGGCTACAATGTGCTTGGTAAGAAGACTTTGATACAAGCGACGGTTTGAGTGTATGATAAATGATTGGTGTGGTTATGATGTTTGTTGGTATGAAAAGTGTTGGCTTCAATAGAGTATTATGAGATGTGGGGTTTGATAAATCGAGTATGTGTAAGATTGTAATGGGGATAAGACTGGTTGATTGTGGGTGGCTAAAAATTGATAGATGAAGTCACGTGAATGGAAATGTTTGATATGGGAACTATGGAAGGAGAATCTTGTGTTATTCGACCTTACTTCCGTACATTCTTATGTGACCACTTTCTTCATTCATGAATTATTTGGAGTATAATTCACTGCTTATGCAACGTACATTTCCACATCCATGGGTGAATTTCTAGTGGTGGATCGGGTGTACCGATCGTGTGATTGTCCTCTAGGTAGGGTGACATCCTTGGGAAGACTTGGTCATTTTAGTTATGGAAGATTTGGTCTTGTTTGGGATAGTTAAAGTATACTAGTGATTCTACATGCACAACTTTGCTTATGAGAACTTATAGAAGAACTACCATGAATAGTTACAGTTGTACGCCAGTCTTAATAGTCGTCTCGTCATCGAGGTCATATTTTGGCTATGTGTGATTGAATGTGGGGACCACTGAGTCTAGTCGTACCTTTCTTAAGGGTTGTCTCCAATCACGGGTACTAATCTAGCATTTTCAATAGTATTGATAGAGGTTTTGTATGCTTGGGTGTATCGTTCGCTAGGTGGTTACTCAATAATTTCCTTTTTTGGATCAGATGAGTTTGATTCTCCTCGATGAGTGACCGATGTCTATAGATAAGATTTTTATAACTTAAGATCGTGAAAATATTGTGTTGTGAAGAGCGAATCTTGATATGATATGTGATGATTTGTGCATTATGAGTGTGTGGTAGTTTGTTCAAGTTCAGTTGTAATTATAGCCGGTAATGATTCAAAATTTTATCGTGGTTATGAGAAAAGATTCGTCCTGGTTAGTGGATTTCGGTTCAAAATGAATTCATGGGTTAGTCTATAGCTTGGTAATCACTTTGGATTTGTAGAGCTGCCAAAGTTTGATTCAAAAGTTCAGTTCTTAGTAGTTGATCTTGATGGAATGGTCTTAAGGAGTACTTCATTTGGAGCGATGAACACCGACTCTGGAAGATCATACCTCAAGCTTTTGGTAACATTGGTTACTCTTCCGTCTTCTTTATATTTGACTACGAACATAGTTTTTAGTGATGGATAATGTAATGACCCGGAAGGTCATTTTTGGAAAATCTTTGTAAAATTACCGTCTTAGCCCTCTTGATAGTTGTCCCAAGTCATGTTTTATCAGCTTGTGAAATTGATTTGAGAATTTTGAACTATACGATAGCTACGGTTATTTAATTGATGGGTATTTATTAAATAATTAATTTACTTAGTTGGTGGTTAATGGGCCTGTTGCAACAAATTTTAAACATATGAAAAATAAATAAACCACACAATTAAAATCTGAAGAAACATGAATATATTGATAAATATGCGGGTACAATTTTGTTCTTCCTTTGATTCTACTCTCCTAAGATTTATCCATGATTCGAGGGCCGTTAGTGGCGTATTTCTCGAACTAGGATGATTTAGATTTGACCTCTATATGAATATTCCATCAACTTATGGAATATTCGAGATCTTGATCTTTAAAATTACCCAAGAGTTTATGGGATATTTTGAGATGCCTTTTAAGGGAATTTAGTACCCTTTATATAGGCATAAACTAGAGTTTAGGGTTGAGTAGCCTCCAAGAATTCTAATTGAAACTGAACACACCTTCTAGAGTCCCAATTCGAATTGAACACGTCTTGTAGAGTCCGCAAAATTTAAATGTCTACAGGGCCAAGTCTATAATTTATTTAATATCCTATATCACTTGCCCCATACATGAAAATAAGTTATTAGGGTTAAAAAAAATTATATATACATAATTACTTAAGAAGCGAGAGGAGTATAGCGAAAAAACTATTTGTGCGGCATTGACAAGAGGAAAACGACCTCCTGGAAAGCAAATCTTCAAGATTTGTGCCTGCATATATTTATCTTATTGCCGCATATATACAATGTAACTCATTTTGTATTAAATGAGATTGGATAAAGTTTTAAAGTTGACATGTTAATATTGTTTGGTATTGTTTTGGTCGAATTAGTAGGGAACATAGTTTATTCTTCAATAAAGTAATGATGGAAATTATTGGATATGAGAGTAGCGATTGGTTGAGTATAAAATCATCGGAAACTTTAGATTTTGTTATAATATAGGTCAATTTTGGCAGGTTTATTTTATAGTGCTTAGGTTACTGACGCTTAATCCAAATCGGGTTGAAAAGTTTCTTATTGTTCTCATATTATGATTTAAGTTTTGATATATTGAGATAGGTAATTAAATATTAAGTATATTGTATTATATGAGTAACAGTCGAGTTATGTTATTTGGAGGGATTAAGGCTTAACCCTAGACTTGAAATTTGGAAAATATGAGAATTGACATGTTAATTGGCATCAAAATTAGGAACTTGATTATAGATTGGGGTGAGTTTTTGGGTATAGACTAGACACATAGTAATATGGGTGTTGTTAGTTTTGAAATCTTATTGTGAATATTTATTTGAATAGATTGTATTGATTTAGAAGTCCAACGAAAGAGGAAGGCTCAAGTCCCAGAGTAATCACTACAAGAAAATATATTTAATGCTACGAAAACTAAGCTATGAATTCAAAAATCGTAGCTATTACCTAGTAATAGCCATAAAAATTCAAATTTCGTGGCTATATAAAAATTCGTCAAATTTCTTAGCAACAAATATAAAGTTTACAAAGCAAAATCCTTCTATTTGCTATAATTGCTAACAATCATGGCAATAATTATCTAAATAGCTACAATTTTATTGATACAATAAAATTTTGTAGCTAATTATAACTTTTTTGTGACCCAATAAAAATAATTGTAGCAATAGCAACTCTTTAGCCATAATAAGTTATTTGAAATAAAATATTGTGGCTAAGTAAATAATTTTGCTTCAAGTTATAAAAAGATGTGGCAATAGTTATATGATATAGCCATATAATTTTGCTATAGTAAAATTTCGTAGCTAATTACTATTTTTTTCCACGAATTTTAATTTACCGTAGTAATAATAACCTATTAGCCACAATAAATTATTTGAATAAATATTTGTAGCTAAATAAATAATTTAGCTTTAAGTTATAAAATATTGTGGCAATAATTAAATGAAATAGACATAGATTTTCTTCTATAATAAAAATTCATAGCTAATAATTAATTTTTGCCACAAGTTTGAATTTATCATAGTAATAATAACCTTTTAGCCACAATAACTTAATTGAAAAAAAAATTGTAGCTAAATATTTTTTCTCAAGTTATAAAAGTCATGGCATATTAAAAATATATAATCATAGATTTTTTGCTATAGTACAATTTTATAGTTAATTATAAGTTTTTTTCACGATTATGTTGAAACTTGTTGAAGCAATAGTAATATTTTATACATAGGAAGTAATTTCAAATAAAATATAATAACTTAATAATTATTATGTTTCGAGTAGCAAAAAATTGTTGCAATAATTAACTTAATAGTTAAAAAATTGTCATGAAAAAATGATACAACTATGTGAGTACAATTGTGGTGATACGTTTTATCCGATACGAGGTGAAACGTAAGCATTGAGGTGCTTCATCTTATGTTGAGAATTCATTTTATACGACTCAAAGCTCTTCTATCGAACAATGCATTTATCAAGCTGGCTTAATTAGAGATGTCAATCTTTTCATCAATTCAATTTTACAAGATCTTAATTTGAGAGTTTTAAGTATAATTTTAAATAAATAGAAGTTATAAAAAAATAGAAGTTATGTCTAATTAATTTGATGTAATTGTACTTTTTTTATTAAAAAGAAAACGTGTATAATCAATTTACAAATCATTAAATAATGTCATATTATTCAAATATGCAATATGAATTATTCTTGAATATAGATAGATAAATCAATTGTTTATTGAATATAATTAATACACATAGGAAGTGATATTAATATTCATTTTTTTTAAATTTTCTGTTATTGGCAATTTTTTTTTGAATTTCTTATTTTAATCTTAACTTCATAATCCATATAATTTTTGTATTTTAAATTAAAATTACAAAACTACAATTCAAAATTCACATATCTATTTAAATTGAAATTGAAATAACCAAACAATGGGGAAGTATAGTTTCACTAAAGTTGAACAATTTAACTTGAATTTGAATCAAATGATTGATACAAAAAAAAAATTGAATTGAGCTTCTTATTTCTTTTGAAAATTCTTCATTAAAATAATTTTCAAACTTGAATTGTACGTTAATTGACACTTGTCTTCACAATATTGTTTTGTTTCTCTAA